>JAZBGZ010000553.1:14542-38383 GCA_037414795.1 Stenodera caucasica | reverse complement strand
TGACACTACTGCACTGCACATCACTCCCGAACGCATAATAAAATATTTGACACTACTGCACTGCACATCACTCCCGAACGCATAATAAAATATTTGACACTATCACTCCGAACATCACTCGCGAACGCATAATAAAATATTTGACACTATTGCACTGCACATTACTCGCGAACGCATGATAAAATATTTGACACTATTGCACTGTACATCACTCGCGAACGCATGATAAAATATTTGACACTATTGCTCCGTAATCGAAAATTTCGGAAAATATTATACAAAAACAAAAATCTGCGTTTTCTGTATTTGAATGATTTTGTCTTATGATTTCACTTCAGCTCACTTGCTCGCTTGCTTTTAGGCTTGCTAACTTCATTGCTTGTTAGCCAGCGCGCCGTGTTCGAATGTACGTTGGATTTGTGTAGGTGTATTTGTGTTTTTGTAAGGCTCGTCACTAACTTCCTTTCTCGCTAGACCAGACCAGGGCTCGCGCACTTGTAAGCTTACTAGTAATTATATCAAATGACAAAATATCCAAAGCTAACTCAGAATCTCATGTTCGTATAATAATTTCGTAGCTCTAGCACTTTATTAATAAGCACTGATTGTCAGTAAATTGTTTGAATATTCGATTGAATTAATCGAAAATTATTGAAAATATTATGCAAAAACAAAAGTCTGAGTTATCTGAATTTGAATGATTTTGTCTTATGATTCTACTTCAGCTCACTTGCTCGCTTGCTTTTAGGCTTGCTAACCACATTGCTTGTTAGCCAACTCGCCGTGTTTGAATGTACGTTGGATTTGTGTAGGTGTATTTGTGTAAGTGTATTTGTAAGGCTTGCCAGTAACTTACTTTCTCGTTAGACCAGACCAGGGCTCGCTTGCTTGCTCGCTTACTAGTAATTATTTCAAATTGCAAAATTTCCAAAAGCCAACACAGATTCTCATGTTCGTATAATAATTTCGTATTCACTTAGCACTAGCACTTAATTAATAAACACTGATTGCCCGCACTAAAATTTTCGATGTTGACCCGTCAATGTCTCGTAACGCACTGCTTGTTCAAACACGTAACAGACAACAAAGAAAAATCCTTACATAACTTTAGATCCGGTTTATCAGACAAAAATTACTAGAATAGACACGCCCCCTAACTATACAGGATGTGACCGCCGACCATAACTTGACAGCCATTGATCCCCTATGGCACCGAAATTGGACGCTAAAAATATTATTAATGATTTTTGCATGGACGATTTACTAATAAATTTTTTTTCCCATCAATGTGAGATTAATGGTTATCAAGTTCTGGCTCTGGTCAATAGCTTAGTGTCACAGCCTGTATATAAATACATTAGAACAGTCACGCCCCCTATTATTATATAACAGTCAAGATACGAAATGGAATATTTTTCAAAAATAATCATTTAAATAATTATAATATATTCTATGACAATTATTAAAATATTTTATTATTATTCCCAATTAATTAGTGCTGGCCTCAATTAATTTGAATACGATTCTGGCGGGTTGACTATGCTATATAAAATAACTACTGTACTAAATAACTACTCGTCATTTTATCTTCAATCGTCATTAATCTTTGCTGCTAATTATAATAATAATATTAATTTTGGGGACTGAATAAATAAATTCTAGATGATTATATTTTGAATAATAATAACCATTAAATTTTTCATTGAATATCAACAGTCACGTCACCATCTGCCGTTTAGGTAGGTAGGTAGGTAGGCAAACCAATTGAATTGACAGATAAATTTTCACAACATACGTAGCGATATCTTCGTCGATGAGTTTCAGAGACAAAATTTGTCAATTTGATCTTTACGTCTGTAGATACAGTTAGACAGAGAGAGATGTAGTTATAGTCTAACTGGCGTCTAGAAATTTATCGAGCTTGAAATTTACTTCTTTTTACGTTTTGATTTTATTGAAAAATTTTTTTTCAATATTATTTTATATTTTATTTATTTATTTCTCAGCTATTCAATAAATATCCATTATACAAATCATCGGCAATGTCTTTTTGGAATTTCAAATTAGAAGCAAATCAAAATGCAACAGGCTCCTTTCCTGGATTCACTGGAAAAGTTGATGTGAAAAACCCATTCAAGAAGAATTCAACGTTCACAAAACCATTATCTGACGTTATGGATGATTATAATTCCTAATAAAATGAAAGAAAATTCAATATTTGGTGTTTTTTCAATCTTATTACTCAACAATCGAGCAAAAATAAAGCAAATATTCATTGAAAGTCTTGATCACGCTCTCCATAACTATTTTATTTTTATTACTTTACGAGACGTGGAGATTGCGAATTGCATAGAATTACTGGAAACTTACCGATAATTTTAGTTGTAATAATTGAAGCTGCATAGATCGATGATGATTAAGCAAATATTCGAAAGCAGCTTAATTCTTTCTCGTTAAATAATTAGAAGTAGTTTTAATTTTGTTGGGGTGGTTGTTTTTTTTTTTGCTTTTCAAAAAGAAATATGAGACTATTACGGTTTCTATTCGAGAATGAATGCCAATTTTTTCCTCAACAACGAATTTGCCACTTCTTCTCCAACCATAAGTGATAAAAATTAGAGCTTAATGGGATATTAAGAAATAAAACGATTTGATGAATTGTGGATATTTTTATTCATTATTATAGGTAGTCATATATATATTTTTTGAGTTTTTAATTTCTGATTCATCCACATACAATATTAATGAATATTTATTTATTTACATTATTTACATATTTATTAAGGGGTACATTTATTTAACATTTGTTTTTATATATAAAACTGATAGAATTAGGTACAATATGACAAGCGTGTTTAAAATACAAAAATATTCTAATTCCTTTCAGTGCTTCTCTAGATTGGTCAAGAGGGTGCAGTTCGAATTTTTTTCGAAATAAGGAAATTAATCAAGAATTTTTCGCATTAGTTTCAATGAAAAACAAGAACGGCTAAAATCCCGAATAACAATAGACATTCAAATTTATAGAATTTGCAACAATTATTGTTTGGTTGTCAAAACTGTTTGAAGCACTTGACTTGAAGTATTAATGGATAATTTCACGCATTTTGCTCATTTCAAACAGGGTTAAACTGCCAATAACAATAAAGGGCGCGAAATCTCCCAATTGGCCCAATTTTGGGGAAAATAAGTAGCGTGCAACAATGATTCGTTATCAATAATAATAATCCACAGATATTGTCAATTTTTTTACATCTATCTATATTAAAAATGTGGTCCTAAACCTATTTGACACGATGCAATTTTACTCAAGTTAATTTGCAAGCTGAGCTCTATATAGCTCTGAGTTTTGATTTTAGCCCAAATACCTAACATTGCATCGTGTGAAAAAGGCATTGACCATTTTTTCCATAAATTTTATTTACAATTAGTTTTTAATTTAGTTCTATTCAAATTTGGATCTTTTTAGAATTCTAATCGCCTCACTAGTTTCTTATTTTAGAACAATTGAAATCGAGATTTTGATAAGATTGTCAAGATGATTCAAATGAAAATGGAAAGAAGCCCAAATCAAATAGAAGCTGCTACAAAATTAGTTAGATTTTTGTTAATTAATTTGTTTATTTATAATTATTTTTTTCAATAAACTCTAGGTACTCCATTTGTAATAAAAAATAAATCTTACTCTATGATTATATACAAAGTTATTCGAATGGATAACTCTAACATTTATTCGCGAAATCATCCCAGTGGAGCATTTCTAATTTAATTTTGAATAATTAAAAAAAAGTCTCCACGGAGATATTCATTAGATTAACAACTATAATGGTAAACTTCAAGGTATTGAGCATATATGTATATATTTAATTACCCTACCAATATAGATCGAAACAATTCCTATATTTAAACAATTTTTGAAAAATATTCAATTTCACTAATAATAATAATAATAATAATAACAACAAAAATTTATTCAAACGACGGATTATCTGGAGGAATTCCCGTTAATTCGTTTTTCTAAACAAAGGGGCTTAAATAATCCGGGATATAATCATGTAAATTTGATTTGAATTTTCTTGCGAATTTTCTAAGGACTCGGCATCGAATCGGAGAGCACATCGGATGGGGTGCCGTCACTGGAATTGATCGAAAATGCTCGATTCGGAGCGCGCCGCTGTCTCAATACAGACGGATCGAAATTCGGATGTCTTCTTGCATGTTTACTGGAAATAATTAATGCATTAATTATAATACAAAACAACTAAACAAATATCAAAATAAATAGAACGATGTAAATTGTAAAGTTGTCCCTTTGGATGAGGGAAATTAATTTGAGGGACGCTACACTACTACTAATTATAATTGTTGGGGTGGATTGCTACTTTGAACATTAAACTATGTCAAGACAATGTGGGTAACGATATTAGAGCAACAACAGCAGCAACTGGTGCAATTTAGTTTGAATCCAGCAAAGTTTACACGACAATAATGACGATTGAGAAGAGAGCCAAAAAAAAAAGACAGCACGACATTAACATAATGGTGGAATTTACAACATCGATATCAACAATAAACCAGGCGAAAATCTGGTTTCAAATTTCCATCATCAAATACAAAATAGAATTTTCAATGTAATCCAGTTTTCCCAAACATTTGACAATCAATCGTTGAGTTACTGGGGCCGATTGATTTGTTACTTGCACAATTTTCTGCAACTTCAAATTGGAATTTGAATTATGAATAAAAATCTAAATCGATCGGAAACCTTGCGCGAAATTAGAAAAGCCGAAGAAATGCTACCCGAATTGGAAACGGTTCACAATACTCACCATAATAATAATAATAATAATAATAATAATAATAGTAAAGCGAATTCCGATATTGTTCGTCCAAAGAATTCGATGTTGGGAAAATTCTCAATATAACTAGCCGTTGGTTGTTTATTTTCGTGAAATATTTGGCATTTTTCGACCCCTCGAATCGCCGAATCATCCAGCTACAACTAAAACTTTCTATTGTACAACATTCGAGAAAAGTAATCCATCATTCATCTTACAAAAGAGAAACTGTATCGTTTCAATTGTCAATAAATATAAATTACGAACTGTTCGAATATTGAGCTTTTCTCAAATTACGCGCATCCTATTCGTGCTTTGAACGTAGACGAATACTGCCGAATCTGTGCGATTCAGCCAAATTCGCGCGGTTGATGTGAACAAAGCCTAAGAGTCCTATATTTTGGGATCGTTCGAGTATAAAGCCGGGCAATTTAGTCAATTTGAATGGTCGAGCTGTGAAAGTTTTTTCGCTAGAGCATCTGTGAAAAGAAGGAATAGACACAATATGAGAGAAGCCCTCTATTATGATTATGGAGCGTTTCTTACAACTAAAAGACCAAAAACCCGGTTTGACTCGATATTAGGTATATACGGTTCTCTACGTTTTCTACGTTGCGAAACTTGAAATTGCAGCAATAAACTTTGACGGGTCGAGCGTAAGTTTCGATTGTTTTCTGGTTGTGAGATTGGGATGTGTAACAATAGTTTTGGAATTGATCGCAGTTAAAGAACAGTAAAAATCCAATTTGGTAAATTTCTTTTACTCTCTTTCCAAGATTCTAAAGAAACAATTGTATTTTGCTCCAATTTATTTATTCATACGATAATTTATCATCAAGATTGCCACCAGTCGATATAAGTTCTAACGCGATAAGAAAACTATACAGTTATTGAGTTTCTCATATGGTAGTGTATGGACCCCATTAGCGCCATCAATATTTTCCGATTCACTAGTCCAACCAAAAGGCACTAGATTTTTGTTAGGTATTTTTCTCTAATCTTCGAGATAAAATTTTCGCATTAATTACCGGGCCGTATTAGCCGGAAGCATCCACAAAAATAATCTTTGATCGCGGAGTCTTTGAAATAACACAGAAATTATTTTATGGAATAAATTTTTCCGTACTTTATATGTAAATATGCTGAGATTTCGGACTACTGTCCGGTAATTCGGCTTTTATTTTTAATTTGAAATTGATTTTTTTTTCAGAAAAATTACACTCGTATTATAAAAAAATGAATCGCTAAAATAATGATTTATTGTTAGGAACCCTCAACTCTCCGTTCTCAAAATCGTTAGGGATAGATAATGGGGAGTCTTCTGATTTTTAAGCGGACCGTTAGGGTGTTAAACTATCAATAAATCGGTGGTGATATTTAAGTGGAGTAGGCCTATTGGGGATACCACTATAAAAAAAACGCACTTGGTGCTTTACCTCTTGGGTAGTGTGGAAAAAAGCACACAATATGTAATTCTCAATATTACATTAAGTTTAATTTTATAGTAGAATGACTTGAGCCACCCTGTATATATTTATCAAAAAAAAGTTGTCAATAATTCTCGTGAAAATAGAGGAAAAAGCATAATAATGACCGAACTAGCAACATATGCGGAACAAAGCTATATATTTTCGTAGTGTGGCATTTCTATCTCTAAGTACATAACCGCCAGAAGGAATACCCCAGCGATGGGGGATGTTTTTCAATTTTAGTATAATGAGCCCTCATTTACCGCTAACGGCCGCCATTATGATAAGAGATTCAATAAACCAAAAGTGTCACCCTTATAAAAATAACTTTTAGTAAATATTCTATCTTGTTTGTTTGTTTGTGTGTTTTTCGAGAGGGTGGAAATGGAGACAGAGAGAAATAGTATAGTCGTGTTGCTTTACAATACCGAAAATTCGTCACTTCCAACATTATAAAAAAAACTTTTCTCATTTCGATTGTAAATGATGTTGAATTTTTCTCAAATATTCTTTTCTCTAGCCATTTGTTGTAATTTAATAAAGTGATTCGAGTATTTTACGGTGAATTTCGTGATTTGATTCCAACAATATTCTCATCCCTGTCGAAATATCTGTCAGAATTCTGACAGCAATACTTAGGAGGATCACTGATACTTATTAGAGTTTATTCGATTATTGCTTGGCAATAAATAAAATTTTCATTAAGAAAATCATTGAGGAGATTATTTGTCGATGAGTTATTGCTAGGTGATTTTTCGGCCTCGTGTTCGGTTGCTAGATTTTTGAGGGCTTATATGAACCTATATCTTGAAGAGTGTATTTTATGTTTTACAGGAAGAAATTTTGCCATAAATTCAACTTAAATATCATTATGGTTTCAGGAACCCCTGAGATTTGTAGCCGTCGGGAAGCCGACCGGATTCGTTTTACGTAATCAGGGAATTGGCTTCAATAACTATATAACGTTGCGCATTTATATATTCGGTTTAATTAAAGCACTTCGTGCAAAGCGTACAAAAATTCTAATTATCGATTTTCATCATAAAAGATACAAAAAATAAACCAAATTATCATCGATGAAACTAGTTATAGATTAATCAAATTACCTGAGATGGTCACTTCTCATGAATTTCTTGTTGCAAACAGGACACGCGAAATTTTTCTCTCCTGTATGCGTGCGTGTGTGTCGAGCTAA
Organism: Stenodera caucasica; assembly: GCA_037414795.1. Lineage (NCBI taxonomy): Eukaryota > Metazoa > Arthropoda > Insecta > Coleoptera > Meloidae > Stenodera > Stenodera caucasica. The sequence goes on along the minus strand of JAZBGZ010000553.1, from coordinate 30,881 downwards.
TTCGTCTGAACGGGCGAATCTTTTGCCACAATTATTCCAACTACACGGGAATGGTCGTTCTCCTGTAATCGAAAAAAAAAAATTTACAACAAAAATCAAACAATTTGAAAAACAAAAATCCCAACGGCGTGAATCCCTTAAATATCAGAAACTTATCGAAAGTTATAAGTTATTTCTTCATTTAATTCTTAAACTTTTCCCATTATAAACATTTACAATATTGGCAGGCATGTCCGGGATGGTTCCAGGAGTTGGCGCATTAAAAGGAACAAGAATGACAAAAGAAAAGTAGACGAAAACAAAATACAATCGACAGTCAAAACACAATAGTAGAAGTTTCCGTTTCGACATCGAAACGAAATTACAAACAAATGGCTGCGTGACCAACACACATTAACTATATTGAAAAAGAGATCTACCACGCTAATATTGGATATTTATTGGAATGATACTTGTTTAGAAAAAAATATATTGAGTCGAGTTTTGATTTAGTACATCGATTATATTCCGAAACTTGCGCGAATACATTGATTAAGACATTATTCGAATTTCAAGTCATATTTCTCTCATTATCGTCTTGTAAATAAAATATTGTCTAATTGGTTAGATCTAGTTCAGATTTGGAGATGCATAGGCGAGATTTGACTCTAGCGCAGGTCGTCAAGGTAACAAGCCGATAGTTTGTTATCTTTTAATAGCGGCTAGCTAATTTGATAAATAGGGCCTTAGAGAGTGAGGCGATCCGTTTGGATTTTTGTCAAATGTTTATTATAGAGACTAAATAATTATTGATTGGGGGTTGATTTTATTATTTGATAGAACCATAAATTGGGATTATTAACGTTTAATACCTTCAAAACTAAACTTGCTGCAGAGCAATTTATTATAACTATAAGTAATTATTAACAACAACAACAACAACAACAAAGACGAAGTTTAAAGAGTAGTATTTAATAACTGACCGTATCGTATAAATCATCAAATAAAACGGCTAACAACTCTTAACTCTTCACTGTTAAATTATACAAAGTTTGTCTAGTTAATTAAATCATACAATAATACCTAATTAATACGAAGCGTCATTTACTGTAAACGTTTATATTTCGTACTTTGTTTTTTCATCGAGTGAAATATCCAAGAAAGGGGAATCAAAGAAAAAATGGGAGAGATATTGCGAAATAAATTGAACAACAGCATTAGTAAAGGGATAGGTTGTCACTCGAAGAATTTCCGGGATAAAATAGCTGATCCCGTCAAACTCCCTAAGGGATAAAACTCATTATAGGATATCCCTATTAATAATTAAACTGATTATGTTGTACATAACCTTTTCGAAAAGGGGCAAAAGTTCAAAGAATTTTTCTAGCACAAATTTCCAATTTCATCAACTATTTCACAATGTTAATTAACAAATGTGATTTGAATTGTGTAGATGATTGATGTACGAATTCCGATAATATTTGCATTAATTTGGAGATTAATTATATGTTTTGGTCGACGTTTCTATTGTTTTACAACGAAATTAATTTTGCTAGAATTGCACAAAATTTAGACGTGAAAATAAAGATGTTATTAAATTTCTCTTAATTTTTACACATGTAGGTCTAAAAGCTGTTAATCCGTCTATTTGATGTATTTAGAAACATATGTTCGTACAAACTACACAATAAAAGTTTCCCAATTTAAGTTTTAATCCCGATTTATAGCAAAAGTACCATGAGCATAACATAATGGATATTAAATGCTTCGACGCCCCCTTTTACGATAAATCAACTAAAGTATTCAAGTTATTATATAGTCGACCATTTTTATTCTAAAACGGACAGGAACGTTTAATTTCCCCAACCGTTTATTTTATCGTAGAAGCAAAAATAATAGAAAATTACACACAACCATCACGGAATCTATAGAATAAAATTATTAAAATATGTAATTACTCAATTCAGCTAGTAATAGAGTTTCTATTTCTACAATTATTTGACTTTAATTCCGCATTTATTCAAGTTTCAAATGAATATCTAATTGGTGAATAGTTTGGTGAAGATCGGATCAAATTCGAGCGTATTTGCACGAAAAATACGATCACGTACTCTGAATAGTTAACTTTAGCGATCGCATTATTCGATCACGTATGGAGCTAATATCGTACTTGGTTGTAAACTACAAAATGGCTTAATGTTGAGGAATTATTGTCGTGGAATGAATCAATTTCTTTTAGCATTGAGAACAAATTCTCGAGATTTATTAAATATTTGTTGAATTGATCCATTAATAATTCTCCAAAGATCATTTGATGGAAATTCTTGGGCAAATAATCAAGGGGCTACAGCTGAAATATATTACACAACAAAATGACAAAGTGTTTATTCGGTTGACAAGCAGAATCTGCATTGTGATAAATCTTCGTCACCGGTCACGTTCCTTACACTTATCTCGCTGAAAATTGGAACATCGAATTGATAAATTCAGTCGTTTTTATACATCATCTGAATAGGGAACATATTATATAAGAGATTTCGATAATAATTGGATGAATCATACAGAGAGTGACATTTATGTTGATTTGATTGTGAGATTTTCTCGGCGGACGCGTCTCAACGATTGGAGAAACACATTTTATATATGAAAATGGATTTATATTTATATTATATACGAGTGAATTTTGTACATAAGTCGTTCATGTCGAAAATTCGAAAACATCCGAATAGTGAAGCTCAACAAGAAGACATGACACACGTCATTTTTGAAACGACATGACAGACATCATTTTCGAAAAGATCGAGTCGAAATGGACGTTTAACGTGTGTGCCAATAATATTCGATTGTCGCTCCAAATTTTGATCGGTTATTCGTAGCTCTCCGACTTATTGTCTCCGTTGAATCGCTTTTTTCCACATAGAGAATAGTCGGATTTTTCTCGAATCTAGAATGCGATTTGAAAGAATCGAGCTTCGATATCGTTGGAAATTTCCGTGTAATGACGTGAATCCGGAGTAAAAGTGGCGATCGAATCGAGGATTTAGACACATAACGAAATGACCATCAATAAGGCCCTAACATAAATATATAGTGTATACAATGTTGAAGGCAATAGATGAAGCTGTCAAAAGCTGCATTGCGCGCAGCTTGGGGCGGTTTAAATCAATAACAGTGGTTGAGGGTGGTTTTTCGTTTGAGGTATATACATATATATATATATATATATATGCGCTCGAATTAATTCCAATTCTTGAAGTCACGTGGCCGAACATGCGACTCTATCGTAGAACATTATTACAACTTCTTTTTCTACCACAAGAGCAAAATCCACCCCTTTAGACAGTATCCGATTACGTGACTCGTTAAGCTCGGTATTACTAATTGATTCCAATTAGAAAACTTTAATGATTTCACGTTTTGTGTTTTTCTCTTTCGAGTATCTAATAGATTTGAGTCTTATCAATTCGGTACGTGTTACTATTGTGGATGTCCCAATGGATTGTCGGAACGACTCAAGATTTATTCGTAATCTCAGTAAAGCAACTCCACATTCTCGATAAAGTGCACCCAGCAACAAGTATCTTGATCCTGATTCGAGAAGATACAGTCGGAATATTCCGAACTAATACCGTATCGAATTTATTTGAACAATTGCGCCAAACATCAGTATTCGTTTGTTTCACGTACAATCCCAAATTACTATACATAATATACAGAGTGTTGCTGGCGCATGGTGCCAAATTATTACGTGAGAGGGAACCAGTAATAACTTTTTAAAAGATACCCCTAAATTGTCAAATTAGACTGCAATTGCTAGAGTAATTTGAGCCATTGTATACTCCCCAATTTTATTTTGAAACTGGTCACAAAAAAATTTCAGAGACATTTTCTTGGACATAATGGCAATGGATAAGGTTTCCGGAATCTACAATTTTTCGAAATACTGCAATTTTTCGGCCCCATTTTGCAAAATAATTGACTACTACAGTAGAGTTTTTGTAGTTTATTTGGAATATTTGTCAACATTACAAATAAAAAGAAATTAAATTCTATTGTTATAAATGACAATGATTCTATTGTCTGCAAATATTTTGATTGTAATTTCCAAAGTAAATAAAGCGAAAATCTATGAATATAGTCGGATTGAAAGAACTTCAATCGATTAGAGCTTCAATTCAAACCTTTCTAATATTATTTTCCAACAAGGCATATTCCCAATAGAATCAACACAGAATTTTTCATTTATTTTCCATCACACACTATATACTCTAATCGTAAACTCGATCGATAGAAATAACATAAAAATACCAGCTTCAGAAATATAAAATACAAAAACACAATAACTACGAATCTGCAAAGGCGAGATTATTAAACATTTAAACGATATACGTATTCGTTTGTGAATTTTTTTTTTTTTTGATGAAATTCGTGCAATACGACGAAATAGAAAGATAGTCTTTTAGTTTTGTTTCGATTAATGTTAAAACAGCTCACTGCTCGTAGCTATATTTTTGCCTCTATGCCACTGTAAAATAGACACCTGTCATACAGTTGTGCACACAAAATAGTATTTGAATCATATACACTATGAACAAAGCAAGTAGTGGCATAGGACCATCTTCTATATAGAATAATACTCCAAAATTTTATCAACGATTCTAATTTTAATCTAAATAGCTCTCTGTTTGACCAACATTAAAGTTCCTATACCTATTCGCTTTAGATTCAACAAAGATTTTGCTTTATCTATTTATTGAAGCTTTCTATAAATAACGACTATTTTGATATTTTCACATTCAAATCTTTTAGATTCTAGACTAAACGATTTATTCGACTATGACAGGACAGTTTTACTGATAATTTTTAGCATTCCCATTCATAATCCAATCAACACACACACATGGATAAAACTACTCATGATATACGTGTACTCTGAAAATAGGAATAATCCGTTGTTTGTTTTTTTTTCTTTGATGGAGCGTCCGTTTTATGGACGTCAATAATCGAACTTGAACGAAATCAATTAATGGAAGAATTGAGAGAAAAATAAACACAAAGGCTTATAACTAGCAAAAGACTAAATTGTCGTCAATACGTATAAAATGGCTCGTTAACATTCCAATTGGATTATATTCTCGAATAGAATAATCTTGAAAGGAAAAAAATTCGCCCGGCGCCTCCGCCATTTTTACACCAAGTCTGTTTTAACATTATCTTTCAATTGAATTACGTTATTTTTTGCGTTGTAATCGGTTACAAATTCAATTTTTTTCTTCTAGAGATCGTAAAGTGTCTACTTTGGACTGATTTTGAAAGGTATACAAGATGGAGTGACAGTGAAGTGAACGTTTCAAGACACTAAAGCAAATAAATTAAGGATCTCAACTCTGATGAAAGTGGATTAGATGAAAAAAACTTAAAACGTAAAAACAAGTTCAATTGTATTCAATTAAGAGTCATTGTTAACGATTTACACAATTATATAAATTCCTTCATCGCTCTCAATCAAAGAAATGGCTTTATTGATTGTTAAAATTCGTTGGGAATCATTCAAAAATTATGAAATGGAAAATTATTTGAATTTGTCGATTTGAAAAGCATTAATCACGCGTCAAATTTGTTAAACATCATATATTCGTCTCCATAGAGTAATGCAATTTTGTTATTCGGACAATACTGTAGTAATCATCCCAACTCAATTCAACTATTCACTGATTGTTGGCCGAATTTGCTGGAATAAATCTAGAATTTTTCGTTAATTCCCCATTGCTCGTTGAAATTGTAGAAATTTAATCTTGGCAAAGATGTCAATGTAGATAGGCGTGGCATCGAGTTATTGGTCGCTGTTTGAACTATACTGAATAAGAGGAAGAAGGGCTCACATGGCCGAAAAACACACACACAAAAAAAAAACTGCTTTGTCTGCAATTTAGTATTAAAATTGATGTTGTAATGTCAGTTGTGAAGAGGAAGCGATGGCTTTTGTGGGTGTCTTTGCTCGACGATTTTGCATTGCAAATGGGCCATGGACCCTTTACCATGGATACAGTCTTTGACATATGAGTAATTGTCTGGTAGGCCCAATCCACGGTCACATATCCGGTTGGAGATCATTCGATTTTATAATATCGATCCTTTAAATGGTATCAATTCTCTATTTGTTTGAGTATTGCAATTCGCTTCTATCGATTATTTCTATCGAATAAATCGACAATTTCGAGAACAGCTACGTTCACTTGAATTGAATTGAGAACTTGAAAATAAATCGATATTCTTCAATTTTAATGACTAAGAGTTCTGGCTATTCCTATTAAGTTTATGATTTTTATAGAAATAGGTATTAAAATAAACGCAACACATGTTGTACGTGTAGCAATGTCAGCGAAGAAAAGCCGGGAAATAAAAACACGAGATGACAGCATATGATCCTCCAGCCGTGCTGAATGGATGAATAGAAGTGGAGAAATACGATACGTTTGTCTATGTATAAGTGAATTGTATATAAATCTATCTATATGTTTATACCTATATATGTTAGTTGTTTGTGTGTATGTGTGAGTATGCCTTTGACAATATTTCCAACTCCCCGGATACGTTAACTGTTTGATGAAGAAGATGAATAGCAGTCTTCGTATCTTGTATGTCCAGGCATCTGACACTATGATATAAATCCTCCCTTTTATTGAAATAATCATTTCGAACAAATGAAAATTTTCGACATCTTTCATTCATTCACTGTCGGCAAATGTCGATTTCACCGACCGGAAACCAACACGTATTCTCTCGACTAATTGAAATAAATCGATTTTTCGCTTTTTTCTATCGAACTCAAGGGCTCTAATAATCGAAGAAATGGTAAGGCTCTTTGCTTGTCCGTGATTCGATTCGACTTTTTACCGTTGGACGAGATTTCATCCCCCCTCATTATCGATCAGAATGGAGCTGGGAATTTTTCAGTTAAAATACGGCTTTTTGTGGGAAATTTCGCTCGAATTTAACAAATTCGAAAAATTGAAAATAATCTCGGCTTACACGGCTCCGATTTGAAACGGTTGAAGTAATTCGGGATACGACCTTAAACTACAAGTCTCGATTTACACGGTAATGGTGCAGAACTAATCTACCGTGTAAATCGGAGAGGCTGAGTATTTAATAGAAAACGGTAGAATTTTGCTGGAAGGAAATTTTCAGAACTAGTCAACGTCTTCAGAAAATTCAAAATAGACTTGGCTGAAATCTGCAGAACTCAATGAGAAGTCTGCTGAAGCTAGAAAATTTTATTGGAAAACTTGAGAATTGAGAGTCAACTATAAAAATTGGATTGTATTCTGTGAAAAACAGGAAATTATGCCAATAATTAACTATTTCAATGCCGAATAAATTTCTCCAGTGAACGTTTGATAACTACGCTGATAAACTTTAATTAGCCTATTGAGAATATCTACAATATAGTTGGAAAACTGTTGAGAACGGCAAAACTAACCAATTAGAATGATAATTCGGAGAAAATTCACTTACCTAGAGCCAGTGAAATTATATTCAATTCCCACTATAATATTCAAGTTTGCTTATGAAGATTTTTCGGAAAAGCCATTTTTTGCGTATCATTCTCGTTTATTATCAACTTTAAAGGGAATAATAGTAAAATTTGAAATAGTTGGACTCAATGTAATGATTTCACTACCCTAGCCTGTATGCATAGACAATTTCCACTTTATGTATTAAGCTAGGGGGTTTTATACCACGTAGCTCTAAGCATTAAACATAAGCTGCTTATATAACTACACAACTCTCTTTACTCTCCATATATAACTCTCTTATAAATTCACTAGATGAACAACTCTATACCACATTTCCGAACTTGTCCAAATCTGAAAGCATCTCTAATGATATTTATATGAAGATTATTTCCCAAAGGGCCGATAAATACAACAAAAATTAGTACCAAACGCATTTGTATTATTTTATTTGTGGTGCTTTAAATGGAGCTCAATTTATATTGTGCATGGAACTTTTAATGAAATTAAGTACAGAAAATGAAGAAAAAACTTGAAAAGCAAACAGGTAATTACAGTGTAACGTAACTGGAATGGCTGGAAAATTGTTTAATTTGTCTGGAATATAACAGGTGCATTTATCATGGAAATATCAGAATAATTGAAAAGAAGCACAAAAAAAAATAGATTCAAATCAATAATACTTGCTGATTTGGTTTTTATTATTATTATTCTATTCGAGAATTAATAACTGGATTTTTTAATTACAAATCCAGTTATCTGATCTTCTGTTGTGCAATTTGTTTTAATATTTTCTGTTTTGAAATAAATCAACTATAGCGTTATTAGAGTTTGTAGTTTTCCTTTACTTTTTTTCAGACTATCGAACAAAGCTCGAATAAAATTCTGAACATTTTAATTGGAACTGGCGATATATCAAAAGAGGATTTGTTACATATGTAAAATAATGCGAAATTTGTAAATAACATGATACAAATTCACGTATTCACATTTCTAGAAAGTGTGGTACTGAAACTAAACAACTGAATTCGAACAAATTTTGCATACTTTACGCTAGCTGAGCCCGGAAGTCAGAGCCGAATCGAATCGGCAGCAGTTTTGCTGTCGCTTCAGCCGAATTTGTACGTTTTCTCTTCATTTCGTTGGAAATTTTCAGCCACTTAGGGTGGTTTTGTTGGAAAAAATTTTGAAGTCTGGAAATGGATTATTAATCGGAGTTTTCAAGGTTTTCAGATTTGGGAAGAATTGGTTTATAATACAATTTCCTATCACGTTTGATATCTCTCAATTTCGTTTTTTATAATATAATTCCCAATTTATTATTGATTGGATGTTCAAGATTCTTCTGTCGGAGAAAATTCAATTTAGTGATTAATTTTTCACGTTCTCCAGTAAAATTATTGGTCTTTAAAGAAAACTCCAGCTCTTATTCACTTCTATCGTTCTCATCAAATTTTTAGAATCTGTCTGGTACAATTTTCCACTACATCAAAAATTTCTCATCTTCCAATAGAAATTTCTCAGGTGGATGCCAGTTCATTGCACAATTTGTAGTCAAAAATTTTCCAACTTATTTATTTCAATTTTCGAAGATATGAATTATATATTTGTTTGATTGAATTATTTATTTAGTGAAAAAAGTCAAAACTGAATTCAGTGGGACTTGAACCCGTAGAAAGGTGTCCGGGTGGCTCACAATCTAGGACTAAAGCTCGGGGAGGTCTCGAGTTCGAATTTTGCCACCGAAATCATCAATTTTTGCTATTTTAGACAAAAGACTAGAGTTTTTTCGAGTAGTTTGTTACATTTTCGATGAAAATTTTGAAATTTCTCATTTTACATTGGTTAATAAATGATAGCGTTATGCTCGAATTCTTGTACGACAACAAAGACATTCGAAACACCACCTGCCTGATCGCATTCGTTGCAGATGCTGGCCTGTCTGGAGTTCTTTTGATTAAGAACATATGTTCACTATTAACAATCCCTTATAAATCATTTTCTCTTCAAATCGGGAAAAAAAATCGATAAATTTATTCAATTTTATACAAACAATTGATTAAATTATACGGATTGAATTGTTAGTCTTTCCCATTAGATGCCACATCGTTTATTTTCGAGTATTACACGAACTATTCCATTTAGGGCCTGCTAAGGGATTACAAACTAACAGAAATGTCATGTTTCGCGTATTTAGGATTTAGAGATTATTTTGATGTATGCATAATTATTATTTGGAATTATGACATTGAACAGTATCCAACTCGAAAATTATAATTACATTCAACAACAACATCAACAAAAAACAACCCCTATCTACCTAGAAATCGAAGGGAAACGCCCTAAACAAATTCCTTCTATAATCTTTTGAAACTATAATATTTTACAATGTTCGCAATTTTCTAAGAAATGTCAACTTTACATCGACCGAATTCGTTTCCGGTTTCCCATTTCAACATTTTCTATTCAACAAAATTGCCCCCACAAGTTTCATATTTACAAATAGACAAGAACTAAGCTCTAGTTCACTTATCTTAGAATTAATGTACGCTTCTTATCAAGAACAACACAAACTATTATTCTTTTGTCATGAATAATGTATGTTGGTAGTTTTTGATGCGGGCATGAGGGCATATCGATGGGAATTTTAAATTTAGCGAGTCATTTTATCGACATGCCCCGAATTGAAGTGAGAATTACTCATTAAAAAAAAATGAACCGCTCCAGAGATGAATATTGCCTTCTTTATTATCCAGCGACGAAATGCAATCAAATTTAGATGGCAGGCAATAAAACAAGCAAACGATGCTCTAGAATAGATGCACTTAAATCTTGCCTCACCTTCGTCTGTTTTCTCACCGGATTTCATCGGCCCAATAAATTATTCAATGTTTTATATTCTTCTCTATATGTTCTCTTTAAATGCAATGAAATAAACATCCAATTTTACTCGAATATTAACAAAAATCTCATTCCAGTTTCCATTAAATAACGAAATTTCTATCGAATTTAGGGCGAAAACAAGGCGATTTCATCACAGAAATCGTAAACGGTATCCGCCAAACTCTCCAGTTCCATTAAAAATCTTGCAATTTAATTCGAAATTTTATTATCGAGTAGTGGAATTGATTCGTAAAATTAACTTAGTCGAGATTTTTCTTGAATATTTTTTTTTTAATAAGCAGAGTTAATTTGATGTTTGTTCAATGTTAGAATAAACTGTAGACGAATAAGGCTGTCTTTACATAAAGGCTACGTTGCGAATATTTAATATGCCTCTTTTGTATTTGTATTCGTCACAATGGCCACAATCCCAATACCGGGAGCCCAATTTTTGCATTTAATCATTAACCAAAAACAAACCAAAACTCGAATCAATTAAGCCATTAATCCTCTTCCTCCTAATATAATAATAATAATTTAAAACGATAATAAACACACGAGAATGGAATTTGTATGAAACTAAACTCCTCATATTACACACTTAATTCTCACTATCTTTCCAGTTTGGGGAGCAGACAACGGCAAGTTGGAAAACTTTAAACCTTGTTTCATTCCCCTTCAATTTTCCGAGCATCTATTTCAACGAAATTCTATCATTTCGCTTCATTTGCATAAGTCAAAAGTCAGTCTTTTGTGAACGTTGTATAAACGAGACTTTTGTCTGGGGGTGACATATTCGACCACCTTGGATTTGTCACTTGTCTTTCCGGACATAAAAACGATCAAGTTTTTTTTTTTTTTTGATTTTTGTTATCCAGGAACTATCGGAATATATTAAATGGGCAGGTTTCGGGATTTTGTCTTCGCGGATGCAATTTGGAAGAGATCAGGTGGAAGATAAACTGTAAGAGAAAACTCTCTCCTATTTCGCCATCGTGCACTTTTATTATTAAATCAAATTCCGGATGATTTAATGTGACACGTTTATTAATTCGATTTTTGCACGGAATCCACAAGGCTAGATCTAGCGTATCTCGCTCCATTTCCAGACGCAATTTTTTCTTTCGTCTCGTTTAGAAAGAAAATTAAAAGAAAATTATTTAATGAAATAAAAATAATACAGCATGACGCTCGAACCATTAATGGTCATTGCAAAAGAGTCAGTTTTCAGTCGAAAAACATGATTAATGATGGGAAACTTTGAAAGGCTTGTCACCAAAATATGATAAATCAGTTCAATTTTATACTGGACGTCCAATTTTAAGAAACTGGTCCAAATATTTTGACTGTTCATGAGGCGATTCGGCAAAACTTCAACATGTTCAATAAGAACATTTAGGCATTGAAATAAACACTCTCACTCATATATACTCGGGTATAACTCAAGTGTTCACTTGTCACTTGGTTTCTAGCCGAGAAATTTGGATGTGTTGTTTTGGGAGGGACGCCAGGTATATTTTGATGCCAATTTTTTAGTAGGTTGTAGTTTTTACTACAGGTAGGACAACTATCTCCGTTGTTGAACATTAGAATGGACAATTTGTAATAAAACTGTCGCTTTTTAACGCCGTCTCCATTAATTCTGACTGAAATGATGAATTACCCATCTCTAACACAATATAGAATATTACAATTTCTGAATAGCTTCGAAATTACCAGAATTCCAGTACACTTTGTCTGACTGCGTCTATCTCATTTTCAACAATTAGTGAAACCTTCACATAGACATTAATTTCTAAATGGGGTGTGGCTCGAAAATAATTGAGACTCAGTTGTGGAGAAATCTAAATAGCGATTATTACTTAAATCTTAGACCACCTGTAGTCCTTCAGTCCTTCATAATAAGCCGAGATTTGTTCCTAAAACTAATTTTCTAGTGGAGTTGTAAAAGTGAAAATTGTAGATTTTCCAACTGACCGATTGGAAATCTGCTAAATTCATTTGGCCAGTATTATTCATTCTAACGCGACAAATGTTTCATTTTGTTTGAATACTAATTCCTGATTATAATTTCTTTTTTTCTTGTATGAATATTCCTGCGATAGAGTGGAATTTTCATTTGGAATTGCTGCAAAATTTCAAGTTTACTCAATTAGTCGAGTCGGTAGAATGTTTTTATCACTACCACATGATATGTATATCAGTTTCTCATTATTTTAGAGATTGGTCGTCTCTTGAAGAGGGGCGGAATATTGTGAAACTGATGAATATTTTAACTCTCAACTCGTAAAGGACTTAACACCTTTAGGGAAACAAATCGAGCATGTGATGAAATGCAAATATTGATGCAGGCACGTTGTTAAATACATTTTAGACAGACAGGATTATATTGTGTAGAAAGGACATTCGCCATTAATTGGATTGCTCGATTATTTGTCGGATGATATAGCACAAAAACAAATTTGCATACGATAATAATAATGAGTTTTATTAATATAGCCTTTTTGTTGTTGTTATCAAATTTCCACTTTATAAATAATTAATTTATCGATTTGGCCGAATAGTTGTGCTATGTGCTTTATTAATTTATTCGAAAAAGTAACCTTGGCTCCAATCCAATATTTGAAGGTGTCCCAATAAATGTTGGGAGAAATATGCAATGTCACATCAACAAATTAGTGCGATTCGTCCTTGAATAATTCAAATATCCTATTTGGAAATGTTAAAAATTCGATGAAAACAGAGCATCCCAAAACTAGACCAATGAACTCGATTTGAAGAGTATTATTGCAACAGATAATGGAAATTGTAAATTTTCCAACAATCCATCATTGACTCGCCTGAAAAACATCGGAATATCGACTGGAAAGTGGAGAATTATGCAAAGGAAGAGCTGAAAATAACGAAATATTGAACAAAAATCGTACGAATTTTATTGAAAATCATTGGAATTTTATCAAAAATTTGACGCGACCAGAGTTTGTGAAAGTTTGATCGGGAAGCATAAATTGTTTGCCAAAAATATAAAGACCGTGAAGTAGTTTGCTGAAAATTGGAAAATATTAAAATCGGAAAGAAAATTTAACAATTGGGGCTATAAGTTGAGATTTGTGTTTGAATGATAAAATATTTGTTAAAAATGGTAAAAAATCATAAAACAAACAAAGAGATTCTGAACAAGATTTATTCAAATTTACTCGAGAAAGCTTGAGATATTTGTTGGAAAACTCAGCTGAATATCAACATACTTATTCAAGAGCTGGTAACGATAAATCCATGTAGATCAAAACAGTGGGAATTTTTTAAATATTTCTCCAATTGATGGTTCTTCAGCACATTATTTAAATTTCACTTAAAATCAAGAATGCTGAATTGGAAAAAATTACAGATTTTTGAAATTAGTTTGGGCGATGCTGCTCAGAATAAGCTCTACGGATAATAAACTCCAATCTTGTTCAGTTTTCAAGCCATCACAATAATATCGGTAATAATAAGAGATGCATCTTTAATGAAGTTGCACATCCTTTATACCGATCGCACGAATTACTCTTAAATTTCACGAGATGCATCCTTTAAGTAATCTAATTTAATAACAACATTTGTTAGAGTGAGACGACGAATGGAATTTCTAATATTAAATTTAACACGATTCAAAGTTACTGATCCACGATATATTTCATTTATTCATAAGGTAAACCAATTTCAGCATTTCTGCACCGACAAACGTATCCAACTAATTAGCAACCAGGAATTAGGTTTGATTCATGGACTTGATTTGGTTTAATACAAACGAGCAGTGGCGCACGTTCATCAACTACCAGGCTCTACAAATACGAAATTCACTTGTAAAACTTATTCCATTAGCCAGAATAATCATTGTTGCAGCTCGCCTCAATTACAATTAACTCATTACTTCATTACCAGTTGATCGATGAGTTAGTCGAAAAAAAAAATTAAACAATAAATAAATTGATGGAATGGAGTTAGTACGTTTGTCGTGCATCGATTGGGTGTATTTTAATTTCCGTCAATTTCCTCTGCCATTTTTTCTTTTTGATTAATTTGTAATTCTCGGCAACATCGATTCGTATCAACTAATCACGCTAACCGCAATGCGCAAGTCATCAGCTTTGGAATTTAAAAGAAAAAAAAAATTGGGGTAAAAAAATTTTTATAATTGAGGCTGCAGCAAATCCTCCCCAATTCCGTGTGCCATTAATTTCGAACATTTGCGGTAAATTTAAGTCGATCATCTTATCAAAATCGGATCCGATTCGAATCATTCGTTGAGGATTGAAAATCAACAAAAAACAATCGATCATTTGGGTCGGCTCTCTTGATTATTTAGTTTATGAAAGTGTCAATATATTATGTGTTTGATATTGAACAATATAATTTACGAGTGGAGATAATTCGATATCATAATTCAAATTGTGGTCTAGAGCTTTACAGGATTTTGGTGGAGGCGCTTTGCTTCTGTAAACGAGCTTTACCGCCAATCGTCCCATGATTGGATTCATATTATACTCAATCCATATATATTGTTGCAATTTAATCAAATAATCTAATTAATTAAAGTGATAACGATGATAATTGAGACGAATTCTGTTGTTTACAATTCGGTTATTTTTATTTCAATTTTTCTTGCAGCTTTGTGGATTGTTTTCCGTTACTGTAATAAAAGAATTGGTCCAGTTGTAATGAAATAACACGTAAAATGCATTAAGCGAGTCCATCAATACCGACAAGATTGATTGATTTGTTATTAAACGAAAATTATAAACAATCAAAGCTCCAATTTATAATTAAATATGTCAATCATTAATACAATCAACTCAATTAATAGGCCATAACTGGAATAATTAGAAGCTGAATTAATTATTATTAATTGTATATATTGCAGCTTGAGACACAGTCAAGTTAGGCAACAATTCCACCTCAATTCTCAATCATTGGAAAATCACGTCATCTTAATTATGTGTCATTTTTTATCTCTAAATTTGGAAGAAAGACTGCAACAAATGCCTCAAATTTTGAGATGTCGGCACGAATTGCTGAAAATTCGGTCTCAAAATGGCACCAATTTGAGAATCAATAAAAATGAGAGTTTCAATACATTAAAATTTATTAAATATGCCTTCATTTAAACTGGCGCTAATCTAAATTTAGGGGATGAAAAAACTTCGCAAAGATGACTAGATTCACAAGTAAAATGTAAAATTTATCTTTGAATAGAAAAATCCCCTATTACATGATTATAATTCAAATCGATATAATACGAAGAGTTGATTCATCCCAGAAATGTATTTTTCAACTCCATATCAAATCATATCGTTCGCGAAAAGCCAGTGCAATATGGCTGAAAATTGAAGCTCAGCTTATTGTCATTTTGACATATCCACTGAGACCTTTGTAAGGTTGAACAAAAAAAATCGAAAAACAAGCTAACAAAACAATTGGACTAAAAGCAAAATATATTGAGAAAAATTGGAAGTTCTACAACAAAACGTTAAAAGTATCTGGATTATCGTTAAAAATTCACTGGGAAATTAGAAATTCTCGACGGAAAATTGTGGAACAAAGAAATTGGATATTTCACGAGTTTTCCGAAAAACATCAAAAATATTAAAAAATTTCAACATTGTTTAGATTCTCGTTTATTAAAGCTGGAAAGATGATTCCATCTAGAAATTGTTCTAAACAAATAAATCTAATTACAGGAAAATCACCTCCGATTTACTATTCGCCATTTCAAATAAAAAAATAGCTCCCTTGACCGCATATCCTTATTGAATCCTTAAATGAAATATTGAACATATCAAAGAAAATAAATGCACATAAAATCACAATTTGTGAACGACATAAATAGATATATATCCGTGATCCATCACGTGGTCAGACCTTTTCACAGATAGCCGTTATGTTAAGGGTAGTTTTCTATTTATGTTCGGTTATAGCAT
>JAZBGZ010000552.1:24178-38449 GCA_037414795.1 Stenodera caucasica | reverse complement strand
AGTTTAAAAATATTGATTTATTGTTGTTGAGACCACCGATTGTAAACAAAACAGAAACAAAAGACTCATCTCATTTATCCAAAAATTATAATAATAATTAAAATTAGTATATTATTAATAATTTTGTTTTCTAGGAAAATCAACGGGAATTGTCACAAATACACGAATCACACACGCAACTCCAGCAGCTCTCTACGGACATTCCCCATCTCGATATTGGGAGGATGATTCGAAAGTACCACCAGCATCTCGGAAATCGTGTAAAGATCTAGCCCGACAATTGATCGAAAACGATCCAGGACGCAATATCAATGTAAGTTCCCATCTCCACTCATTTATCCCCGAACACGAACCGACTATATCTCGAACCAATTACAATATTAGTCGGATGTAACTCCGAACTCGAACCGACTATATCTCAACTGTACTCAAACCAATTACAATATTGGATATTTCGTATTTTTCCTGAAACTAGCATATGGAATCAATCAAATCGGCGATATTTCGTCATTCGACGAACACATCATTTCTGCTCGGTTAAATTCTAACACGTGAAAAAATTCATGAGAAAAAAAAATGTAATATATTGGAAATTTTCACTAAACTTAACTGAATAGTTTACGGAGCAAATTGAGAGGAAAATCATAGATGAACCGGGTTCTGTTCTTGATTCTGTTTATAGATGGAATCGATAAACAACAGAACAAAAAAAAAAACTTCACAATAGTTCGAGTCAATTATTATTGAATCTAAAGGATTCCGAATATTCTCTGATTTATCGATCAAAATCTCTATACAAATATAACGATACAATTTCGGGTATTTTAAGAGGGTTGAAAGGGATTAATAACGAGCCCTTTCTATTGGAATAATTCAGCTTGATAAAAAAATAATAAGGGGTTGTAACAAACCGTTTAGGTTCTCATTAAAATTCCTGTCTGTATTCAATGTTGATTTTCCATTCCGGTTTACAATTTTCCCCAATTCCAAATGAAAATTCACATTCCTCCCCTCAATTCAAATAGTGTTAAAGTCAATATTATCGTTACATTCTAGGTATGATTACAATAGGAAATTCGATGGATTTTCACAAATTTCGATTCAAACATATCAATTATCAAAACTTTCAACTCTAATTAGTGTCAAGATTAAATCGTGTAATGTATTCCGATTTCGAATTGATTCGAATTTAATTAGCATTTTCACCAACTTTGATCTAATCCAGGAAATACGTCTTTGATTCTAATTAACAGTAAATCTACAATGATTTGGATTTTATTGTCCGAACTAATTTGATATAGTTTGAAAATTTCGTCGATTCCAACGCCAACTCAAATTAACTGTTATTTATTTTGTTATTTGTTGTCTTCAAATAAAATACCACAACGATATTATGGAATAATGAAATATTTACAATAGCTGGAATTGTGGAATAGAATAAACATCGTTATACATGGATTAAAACGTGGAAAACAGTTTGAGACCAAGAATAATTCTGTTTAAATTAATTTGAATTTCTTCATAATCCAGAATTTATCTGGATTCTAGTCTTGACATTTTCTTAAATTTTTAACGATCCAAAATCGTCAATATTACACGATAAAGGATCGCAATCGAGACTAGGATTCGCTCCGAATTGCTTGATTCTCGAACAAAGAAAATTCCTATTGTTGTTGGTTTTTGTCTTGGGAATTTTCACTACAACAACAACAATAATAAATCTTTCTATAAGATTTGTAGTTTTAAGTGCAAATCTATTCGCTTTTGTACAACAACAAAATTGTAATATCTTTTCATTTGTTTTCTCTTATAAAGGAAATACGTTTTGTATGTTGTGTTAGGATGTGGTATAGGAGGCGGTTTCCCCGTAACGGAACAATTAACTGACGAATTATACCATAGATAACTCCACTATTCATTATTATTATTATTATTATTATTATTTAGATAAGAGATGGGGGAATTTTCTCGAATTTTCTTTGTGGATATGTCGATTGTTCTGGATGAATTTCATCGAGTTGAGTTCGTGATATTTCGCATAATGAATGATTTATTGTTTGAAATGGAATTGGTATCGAGATAATTATTGTTAACGGTTATATGTTGGTTTAATTTGTGTGAAACAATGACTGATTATGATATGAATTTTGTTGTTATTTTCCCCCTTCAAAATTTTTAATTTACAATTTTAACTAGTAGAATCATAAATTACAATAATAGATTGGTCCTTCGTCAAATACAGAAAATTGTAAACAGATTTTGATGTTTAGCAATAAACTAAAGTGTCAGTCCATTGTGTGGATGATTGATTCGATAAACATGGAATTATTGGAATTATGGAGCAATTTAACACTAGGAAAATTTTTCGAGAATTATTATTGTTTGATGTTAGTGAAAGAAAATTGTGAATTTGTGATTCAACACACAATTTGGCTGAAATTTGTACAGAAAATAACAGGAAATTCTGTCAAGTGGATGTGTTATAGAGAATAATTCGAATACTGTTGTAAGAAAATTGGCCTCCACTTCAAAATATAACAAAAAAAATTTCTTAGCTTAATAAAATATTCATAAACCAAGAAAGTTAAGCGAAGATAAAATACAGAATAATTTATGTTGATTGTGAGCGAAAATTTGCAGATATCTTTCGAAATACAATTGAATTGAGAAAATGGTGAGTTCCTAATTATTGAAAATATGTGGAAATTTTGCTGGAACTCCACAAAAACGATGAAAATCTAGGAACTTATTGCTCAAAAAAAAAAAAAGTTGACACAAAAAAAGAAGAGTTGACAAATATTTTTATTGAATTGGAAAAGTATCTGATAAAATAATTTTTATGGGAAAATGTGAACGTCTAGGAAGTGAAAAGTTGGGAGATGTTATCGGGAAATAATTTCCTTAAAGAAGAAAAATCCGCGTCTCACCACAATAATCTTGAAAAACTTGAATGAAACTTGTCGTGAATGAGAGAAAATAGCAAAGTTCATTTGGTACAAAAAAATATTTGATGGAAATCCGGAGAACTTTCGCGGAAAATCAATTGGGAAAAAACTAGAGAAAAACGATTCGATCAGTGATAAATGTTTGTGTGATCTCAATCGAAGGTACTAGAGTTAAAGAAAATATTGAAGATCTTAGATTTTTTTTGTCACGAAAATATCGAATAAGTGCAGAAAGGAATTTATTTCGGGAAAACTACTCGAATTCGTGCAGAATCGAAGCCCGAATTAATACTGAAAATAGAACGAAAAATGGCAAATTATTATTGACATTTTCGCTGTTTTCATTCACTCGAATTTCGCAATTTCGCAAATTTGATAAATCGAATTTTGTCGACAAATACAAAGCCAAACAAATACCGAAATCCGTATCAAAACGAAATCTCTAATTGATTGGTATTAAAGTGAGCCCGATAATTGTGGAAATTAAAGAAAAAGGGAACCGAATTTTCCTGTACTATCGTACAAATATTTAATCTTTCTGATTGTGAACGATTCAAACAAAATAATTTCCCATTGAATACGACAAAAGGTATATTTGATCAAAGAGGCAAATAATGGAGTGCTTTTCAAATCAAAACGGTAGCTTTCTCTTTCCGACAACCGACACAAAAACTGGGCTCAATATATAAATATTTAACGAACTTATTGTAAGAATTGAAATTCACCACACGAGACAATATAAAATAAACAAAATAACCCAATCGAAACTCATGTTCTTTGAAAAAAAAACAGGCAACAAAAAACGGCAATGAAGCAATTTCTAAGTTTAGCGTAAATTTTTAATTAGACCCCTCATAATTCAAGTTCAATACAACTTTCCCAAGAGTGAAATTGAATTTTTGACCGTGTTTTTCCCCCCTAATTTCGTTGATGTACAATTTAAGGAGGAAAAACATAGAAGTTCGGCTTCTTTATCGACCGTGTTAGCATCAAGATTGAGTGGATCAAGACAAGATCATAAATTAGGGATCATCTACTACACGAATTGAGTTCAGATAGAGATGGGATTTCGTCGATATTATCATTATCTAACTGAGTAAATATAGCGCAATACGAAAATTTCTATAAATATGTAATAAATTTTAGAATTTAATTAAATCGACTAATTGCATATAAATCAACTAGATTGTTGTAATTCCATTTACCACATCCTATAACTATTTATATCCGATTTAATAATAGAGTTCTGTTTCAATTAATAGCAAGTAGTTTTTCAATAATTTTTGTTGTTTGTTTTTGGGGTTGATTTAGGTCCTGCTGGGCGGCGGTCGCCGCCACTGGTTGCCCAAAGTCGCCCATGATCCGGAACAAATCAAAGAGGAGGGCCGGCGCCTCGACGGCCGTAATCTCATCGACGATTGGGCGAGAGATAAAAAGAAACGTGGACTTAAAGCCGAATATGTCTGGAATAAAGGACAACTCGATAAAATCAATCCGAATCAAATTGACTACTTGTTAGGTGAGTTGTTATTTGTTGATTATTAATCAAGTTGGGAAATATTTAAGGTAAAAAAATTTGGCTCATAATTTAACTGATTACAGTTTAACAAACCTGCTCGTATACGTTTTTTTTTTTTTGTGGAAAATTCAACATAAATTTAATGGTGAACATCTGGCCAACTACTTCAACTCAACAATCGTTGATTTATCGCATAGTTGGAAAACTTGTCGTAATTCCTATCGAAATAATTAAACTCAAAATAAAATAAATAAACACAAAACACATAATAATTCTTCATTAATGTTGATTACAATTGTTATTATTATTATTATCATCGACTTTATTGCAATGTTAATATGAATATTCCTGCAATGGAGCTAATGAAAATGTCAAAAACAAATTATAAAATTTGAATATAGGTATAATTAACATTTTGTCGCAGGATCTCTATCATAAAACTTCAACAACAGGACCCCTAATTTTGTAACAGTTTCCATTCTCATTTTCTCTCTATCTGTATTCAAATTTCGGTTGGAACAATAAAACAAACCATTTCTATAATAAAATTTATTTTATAAAATAGACAAATAAAAATTCAAATTATTTTTTTAAATGAAATATGGAATCGATATTGAATTGTAACAGTTGCTCCTCAAATTTTTCGGTGATTATCGTTATCACTAAATCACGTAAATTCCGAATTTCTATCCTTAGAAAATTGTCGGTACGAATGACGAATATTTTCGTCGAATCCTTAATTTCGCTTTAGTTGAGAAAAATTGTCGTTAAAGTCGTGTTGGACAAGAAAATCGCGATAAGAACGACTACAAACGAATTTCCTGCAAGAAAATTGTCCAAATCGCAGATATTTTACGTTAATTACGATAATTACCAAAAATTTGGGTTAAATCGAAGAATAATCGAATTATAGTTGAATAGTTTCCCGGCGCATCCACCATTTTTACACATCGGTAGATTAACGTGTGATTATTATAATTCCGGTATAATAGCATAGTGGTCCATTTAGGCAGGTGAAATTCAATTATGTGAAGATTAACAGATGTCGATTCTTTATTAACACGAGTTTTTCTCGAATTCACCTCTTGAGAATTTGTTGAAAAATCAATATAGAAATGGAAATTTCCTCATAAACTACAAATTTATAGTCGGTTCGCAATAATTTTCTCTAAAATTCTGGAAATCGATAAAATGATGGAAATCGATCCAAATTTTAAATATTTGATCAAAGAATCTTGGAGAATATCCAGAATTATTTCCATCGACATTCGAAGTAGAAATATGCTGATTATGCTGGAAATTGCGGATACGTTACCGAGTGAAAATTATTGAGAGAAGATAGAATTATAAAATTCCCGGCGCCTCCACCATTTCGCACATCATTAAATTCTATGCGATATAAATATTTCCTTAAATTCGAATAATTTCTATTCTAAAGCCCAAAACTGTAATTATCCAATAGTTGTTCAGAAATCGAGATTTGTTTTGATTTTTTGTTTGCTTGAATTTGAAGTATGATTTTTTGCCAAATTAGAAATTTGTCAACAGGTCTATTCTCTTATTCCCATATGGACTTCGAGGCTGATCGCGATCCAGGCCCAACAGGTGATCCATCATTGGCCGATATGACGCGTTCTGCTTTATCGATTTTATTGAAAAATCCCAAAGGTTTCTTCCTATTTGTTGAAGGTGAGTTTCTATTCAAATTCCAAAAAAATAATTCATTAATTAACAATTCATGAAGACTAAAAGACTATATTCGAATCGTTTATTCCTTCAACTGATTCAAATACGTTGCTTTAACACAAAGTCAATTGTTTGACTGTAGTTTTGAGCCGAATTAGTGATTATTAGTTTGCGAACTGGCCACAATCTGACAATGATACAGCTTTGTTCGATTATATCAACAAACGATCGAGTACTAATAACGGATATTATTGTAAATTCTGTTTTCGTTAGACATCAACTACTATTTGAAATAATTCAATTATTAACAAGTACTTTGTAAATTTGTTCTATGGATTATAAAGTATACAACAAGTTTGATTTTTGTTGTTCTTATCTTTATAACAAACATACCAAAATCGATTTTGTCAGTCTTTTGTAGTTCATGAATTTGAAATTTCCACCTGAGAGAATTCACTAACAATAAACCTGTGAGTTGATAGAAATTCAAGTTGTTTGTTTGTTGATAGAATCGAATATATGTAAAATTGATTGTTAAATTGTAAATTTATTGACTTTCTTTGGAAAATATTCAAGGTGGACGTATCGATCATGCTCATCATTATAATAATGCTTATCGAGCATTAGATGAAACTTTAGCAATGGAAACGGCCCTTTTGGCAGCTTTAGCATTGGTCAATCCAACAGAAACGTTGATTGTTGTTACAGCAGATCATTCGCATGTATTAACAATGGGTGGACAGGCCACACCCCGCGGCCACCCCATTCTCGGTGAGTTCCATCAATTTAAGGGTTGTTTACGAAAAGTACCCTCACTCTTTAAGACTATTCCAAATATCAAGCATAAATATAGAACCCTTATCATAACCTTTCTCTAAGTTTGATTAAACTAAGCCCATCTCTACTATCACTCCAATTTCTTCTAAAATCACCTGAAAATTTTCGTAAACACTCTTAGTTCTGAGAGGATGATTTTTATTACAGTAGAAATGTAATAGTGATGGCAATACAAAAAAATCCCATCTCTAGTGAAATCATGTGATTGAATTAGTTTATAAAGTAATACAATCCTACTATTGGAGACGATTTCATAGTAGAGATGTTTTACTCAATTCCACTTCAATTCCCTATCTCTATTGTGATTTGAAGCATTCATATAATAGTAGAGATGTTATAGTTGTGGCAGAATGTGAATGTTGCACTTATATTCCATCTGAAGCTGATAAAATTGAAAACGTGGAAAAAAAATTGAAGACATCTCCTAATAGTTTATAAAGGGACAGTAACACAATCCTAATACTGAAGACAATTTAAATCACAGTAGAGATGTGACACTTAATACTTACTTATCTCTATTGTGATTTGAATTATTGTAGAGATGTGACAGTTGTGGAAGAATGTTAATGAAGCCTCATCTCTACTATATTTACAATTATTTTGAAAATTTCCGAATAACTCTTAGTTTTGAGTGAATGACTCTAATACAGTAGAGATGTGATAGTATTAGAAGAACAATAATGTTGCATATTTATGATATTCAATGTCCCATCTCTGGTGGAAACAAATTAAACAAGATCTATGAGTAGAAGTTGTTTGAAAGCCAATAGAGATGAGACAATGATGAAGTATCATCGATATCATCTCACTCTATTTCCCACCTCTATTGCATACCTTATCCGAAAATTGAACAACCATACTAGATCAAAATGGAACAAAGAAATATTTCAAATAACTTGTTTGATTTATAAACGTAATTGATTTATAGGACCGGATAGTAAAGTCTCCGATATTGATGGTCAACCTTATACAACAATATTATATGGAAATGGTCCTGGTTATGCTACACCACGTATAATACCAATGAATACAACAACAGCAACTGAAGATCGTAATCAAGTACATGGTTCAGCTGTACCACGTCAATGGGCCACCCATGGTGGTGAAGATGTACCAGTTTATGCTCTAGGTCCATTAGCTACAACCCTTTTTACTGGTACATTCGATCAAAGTTATATACCGCATGCTATCGCCTATAGTGCGTGTTTAGGTGAACATCGATTACGTTGTCAAGGTTTAGATAATTATACCATACAACAACAACAACAACAACAACAACAACAACAAATGGCTACTTGTAATTTACCGGAAGTGTCTAGTGTTTCAGCTGGTGCTCCTGTTGTTATAGCCAGTAGTGTAATGGCCGATGATGGTACACGCGCCAAATCTGAAGCCAATCCAACAACCACACCGAATCTCTTCTACTCGATTATAATCATCTTGAGTTTTTCGGGAACGTAATAGAGACCCAATTTGAGTGTGAATCAATCGCGGTTGTCAGGGTTTTTTTGTTTCGGGTGTGAAAAAACGAGTGTCTAATTGAATGTGTAAATTATAAAATAACAACAACAACAACAACAACAACAAACTGAACGGAAATATTTTCTCAATATTAAGTGAATTTTATAACTAAACGTGTCTCAAAACAAGAGGAGAATAACAGAAAAAAAAACGCATAATTTGTCACAAAAAATCAGCTACTTGTTAGAATTCCAATTTCGTAAAATTATTGAATATATGAGCGATTATTGTCGAACAAAAAGACGTTTTTTGAATCATCGAAAACCATCCCAAATTTAACGAGTGTTTCTTCATTATCGGAATGTAAATTCGCATTTCAATTAAAATAATTGTATCAAAACTCTATTTATTGTTACCTATAAACCTCGAATCTCCTGCATTATTTTTATTTAGTTTATATAATTCGATTTAATTAAATATCTTGAGTATTTAATTGGGGTAGCAATTCTGTCTAAATTGTTAATAGAGCCCGGTCCTTTATGTTGTTGAACTTCAAAGACCAGATTGAATTATCTATTAATATCATATTCTCCGTGTTTCCGATTGTTGGGATTATTCCAAAATAGATGAAAACTACTCCAATTTCTGCAACTTCAAATAAAAAAAAATATCGCAGCACGAATAAAACAATCATTTTAGATATAAATAAAGAAATATAGCGAAATTCGCAAATAAACTAGTTGGTGTAATTGGTTTATGTTATAATTACAATCACCGACTGGAAAATAAATTGTTGGCTCCTAATTTAGTTCGAGTCGGTATGAATTTAACGTTGTTAGAATACTTGTAGATTGAATAATTAACAGATGTAATTAGAAAAAGTTCAAAGTTGGATTTTTACCATATTAAAATTTCATAGAATTGTTTCAAATTAGTTGTGTTGATTTTCCACGATTAAAAAGAAAAAAAACATCGCTTGTTTTAAAAGTCTCTCATCTGGAAATTAATAATTTCACGAAAATGGAGATTTATCACTTCAATAAGAGCCCGATTGTCGAGGACGTCTCGGAAAATGACTTTTAGAGCCCATCTCTACTGCGATATCGATTTAAAATCATCTTCAACGATAGTGGATTTAATACCGTCAAAAAAGGAAAATCCTGCATAAAGAAAATTCCAAATCCTATATTTCCTCATCAAAAGTCCACTCGAATCGCTAAAATCACGATTTTCATCCTTCTTAGAACAATTTAAAGTGTCGACAATTCAATAGGGACTTTTAGACAACAAGATAAAGGATGCGGTCCTTAGAGACGGAACTTCCAAAACTACAGAAATCCGTACTAACTTTCATATAGAAACAGCGCTATATTAATTCAACTTTTAGTAGAAGTAGAGATGCAATAATGATACAATAACACCGAAATTCGGCGTACATCCTTCAACTATCCCATCTCTACTGTCTTTAAAATGTGTTCAATTTTTGATTTTTCTTGTATTTTATTGGAGTTGTATGTTTCGTAAACAATATTCTCGAACAAATGCGAATCGATAAAAATAAAATTTTATATTTGTGTATTGGAGAAAAAAAGGGCGAATTTGTTTAAGGTACAAACCGTAAAAGTACTCGATTGGGAATAAGAATCCCATTGAATTTGTATAGATGGCTGGAATGCTACGGTAAAAAAAAAGACGACGAATAAAGTAAAAGTTAAGCGTGCATTGTGAATTCGGCACCGACACATTACGTATTCGGAAAATCGCTGATCCCCGGGAAATCCTCGAAACTTCAACATTGTAACAATATAAACTTTACATCGACAATCTTTCCATCGCGCTATTACCATACAGGAAATTATACAGAAATTTATATCGTTATATCACTCCAATATCACAATCAGTGAATTGAAGAGCGTGACTTGAATTATTCGCGATTGATAACAGAAGAAAACTGGTATTGAATGAAAAAAGATTTCAGCTATCTTACGTGAATTATTTTAGTACAGAATGGGAAATATTGGAAAACGGCCCGATTCAATCGTCCGATTTTCCTCCTACCTCTCCTTTTATGTTTCCATAATGCCAACAAAAAAAAAAAAAACGGTTTCCGCCTTTCTCCAATTGAGAAAAGTTGAAATTATATTAGCAATTTAAACTTCGACTCGATTTTGTACAACTTTTGATTATTCGAAGAAAAATTTTTCGATCGTAATAAAAACGACATCGAGATGGGATTATAATGAAGCCGATCTTTACTGTAAATTTAAATTTCGTCACATTTCTCAGAATTCCTCCCAATTGTCGATTTTTGATAAATAGATCGATGTTACTCAAGTTTTGGATGAATACGCCCATCTCTAGTGGGATCTAAATGGTCTACAATGTGAAAGAAGCTGCGTTTATTTGAATTTATTGCAGTCTAAAGCGATATTAATATTAAAAACGATTCAAAGCCCAATAGAGATGAGACTCTATTAGAGTCGATTCACGTAAATGTTCCGACATCCCATCTTTACAGTTATTTTGATTATAAACCAGAAAAAATCTGTATTAATCATCGTGAAAATGAGAAAATTTCCAACATTGTATATTGTGATGAAATCGATATTTTTTCCGGTCGTTGATTAATAAGAGCTGAACTTAATTTCGAGAGACAATAGAAAATCGACCATTATTCCCATCTCTCACTCTATATATATATATATGTTTGTGTGACGACAAACAATAGTGAATATTACTAGTCGAGTTTGCAATATTTCCGAAATAATGATGATTCCAGCAACTATAATAATTATAAAGTTCGGAATGATATTCTATTCTAGTTGTATTGACAAACGAATCGAATTTCCATCATTTTTCGATTAAAACACCATTTTACTATTTAGATCAGTCAAACTCATCAATCGAAATCCACAAATTTCGAACTATAGTCGGTTCAGTTTCGGAGATACACAGACAGGACTTGATCTAAACGACCTTGAGGGCGATTGGTGGCCCCGCCTACTATAAACAATGTACCTCTCGCACCGAATTACAGATGCAAATATCTGATTGCATCAATTTTAGGCGTAATTAATGTTGAATAGCAGAACTATTGACTTAAGTTGGAATTATTGTGGGAAACTTACGATAATTTACATGGAATTTTCGCGATGGAAATATGCGAGTTATCCATGAACTGTGCGATTCGCTTCGTTATGTTCGTATTGGGACGTAATTGTGAAGTGATGATAAATGATGGTAATGTTGGCAGTATTGTAAACGACATTCTTGTGAATTTTCGACAGGTGTGAATTATATTTAGTGTGTTTAATACGGTGATACGGTGAATGCACGTGTCATTTTCCACCAAACTTTACATTATTCTGTCGCTAAACAAATTCTATGTTGAAAATATTAAAGCGATCATCGTACAATTGAATACACGACATAGATGAATGTTAGTTTAAAAAAATAGGGAAAAATCACAAAAAAAAATCACAAAAACACAGTCTATTCGGCTGAAATACAGTTTCAAATAATGCGAAAACTGCAATTAATCTAATAACAGGATTTCGGGGGGAAAAATATAGCGCTTCTGTACTGGACAAAATTATAAAATACAATAAACCGGCTATGCTACACTTATTTTATGTTGACATGAATTTATTTATATTGTTAAAGTCAAATTAACGGTCACTATTCGAGACTTAAGTACAACGATGATTTAGTGTGTAGAATTGGTGGATGCGCCGGGCTAAAATCGCTCTCATTAAAAGCTACAACTGAAAATTCCCTCCAAAAATCGATTTTACTCTAGATAGAAATACGAACTAGACGATAAAAGTTCATCGTGTCAAAAGTTCAAAGATTCACCAAATTATCGACGATAACTCCACCTTATCGTTGAACGTATCGCGAATTAATTCCGACATATTTGGCAAGTATCACGAATAATTTAGTTTAGGCCTCGCCAAAAAAAAAAAAAACAACCTAGATAGTCCACTCTCACAGTATTGACGACTATCCCATCTCTACTATAATCACAATCGTGAACTTTGAACTAGAGGAAATCGAAAAAAACGGATCGATTGCGAAGACGGCTCAAATAACAGTAGAGATGAGACATCTGTACTGTAAATTCAAAACTTCTCTCTTTAGGGAAATCGTCTGGTATTATCGACCGATCGAATTGGCTTTTCGACGGATTGTATAGTCGGATTTGTACGTGGCTAGAAACCGTCTAGTGAATATGTTATAAAACTAAACTAAAAGTTAATGTAGATTTAGAAAGGAGAAAAACCTATTGAAAAGCTGTTACTCGTTTATTTTTAGCGCAATATAAGAATACTTGAGGGATTTGGGATGTTTCAGTGAAGCATTGCAGCTTTCAACTTGTTCAATAATAAGTACAGTTGCAGTAGTGCCAACAGATACCATTGGAATAATAAAAATATTTAACGTTTTAAATAGAGAAAATCCGACAACAAATTAGCAATTTCTAAAAATTGATTCTCTATCAAAACTTTAAAGTTCGATACCATAAAATAGTGTGCTAACTAGACGTAATTTTGCTATTTTATTTGGACCAGATCAAAGTATTTGCACTGAAATCAGAACAACCACGTATTAAATTACTCATATACTACTATCAACATTCTATCTAGCAGCACTAATTCGCCAAATCTATTGAAAAACATTACGGATCGATCTCTTATAGTGCTGTTAGATAGATTGTCGATATTGTATATGGATAGATGTATGGTTAGAACAAACGGTGTTCGACTGTAGTGAAATTTATGACTTTCCTACATTCGACTCGACCAGTTTAGATCTCTAAAACTCTCCATGATTTAAACAAAAGTCGATTGAATCAACCGTATTGGAGGGATGCACTAAAATTTACAAACAATTTAACTCATCCCATATTATTAATCGTATTCGGATGCAATTTAATTGATTACATTCGAAAATAATCAACGATGTTCTTTTTTTTCGATTATTTTCCCACCAATAAATCACTTTTCTAACAGTTTCGGTGGGAACATTAGTGACAAATAACACCTCCAACATTACAATTGTTGTTATATTTATCTCTATCTAGATTATTCCGATTCTCTATAAGTCTATCTTCTTTCGGTGTTGTTGTTGTTGTTGTTGTTGTCGAAGACTGACTAGGTCCTTAATTAATCTTGAGCATATCAGTTGTGGTATTGAACGATAAGAATAATGGTGTGTCACACAACTATTGTCGATATAGGCCCTAAATCTTGATGTATAACAGTCTAGTTGGCTGTTAAAATACCGATCTAGAGGGCCTTAATTGTGTGATTATTCGATAAAATACAGCTGAAACTGTTTATCAAACTGTTTACAATTCGATTTAAGATCTCAATAGTGACCGTTGATTAGGCCTGTTTACAACATCTTAAATACACACATTTCACACCAACTAGATAATGTTATTATTGTTGATAAGAGTTGTTATCATATTGATTAGAATCTAATTGAGAACATTAGACTTTATGGTTCTATAATATAGCGAAATTTGGCAACATAGAAAATGGATTACTCGAGGAATTTACCTCAACAAATAATGGAAATCGAATAATATTATCACTGCTATAATCATTATTATTATCATTATTATTAATCAATTTTGAATTGATTTTAATGAACACACAAACAAATGAACACGAGCTTTAGGCTATATTGAATGTTGGAAATTCGAGCTTCTACCTACTAGATTTTTGATAGATAATAAGGGCAATTCTATGAAAATCTTGATCTTCATTCGATCTCGATCCCTTCGCTTAGCTAGAAATTCCATATTTACAGTTAAAC
>JAZBGZ010000551.1:9306-38473 GCA_037414795.1 Stenodera caucasica | reverse complement strand
AAAATGAACAATTGAATATACAAGCAATGAATTCACTATCAATCACACCAAATAGAAAAGATGATAGAACTGCTGGTGATGCTAGTGGTAGTGGTAATAATAATAGTGGTAATGTTAGTGGTAATACTAGTGGGCTGAATACGTTACGTCTTAAACAACGTAAAATGTTAGATGATTGGCGGACAACGCTATCTAGACGTTGCGTACATTTTACTGTACATAGTGATAAACTCAAATTGAAAACGGTAAGAGTGAATAAAATAAACAAATTTTCATACTAAAATCCTAGAAAATGTCAATTTTCAATTTAGCCAGTCAATGATGAGTTATTTGGTCCAAAACAAATGTTTGGCAATTGGAATAAGGGTTTAAATATCAAGAATGAACCATTATCCACGAACACTGCCAATATGTATGCTGCACTTGAAAATATTGATACGGAAAAACAACTCACAGGTAACTAATAATTTGCATCTTATCCAATGTAAAATTATATATAATTGTGACTCAATTGAGTTTCAGGTCCTTCATTCATGTCTCAATCACAAGTTGAAAACGTCATCAAAGATGATGTCAGTATTAATTGTTAATAAATGAAAATTGCATAGTTTACTATAATACTGTTATATATTATTCAGGAATTGGGGTTTTCGTCTGCTGATGGTATATCGGCTGGTCAAAGTCCTTTAACTTATGAACAAATCCATGAGAAATTATCAAAATTTCTCCGTACAAACGCAGCATTTGATGAAATCGTCAATTGGATCACCGTAAGTTTGAAATTTTGTATTTCGCATTCTAAATACCCAGATAATATAAATTTTCTTTGAAGACAAATGTTGGTGATAGGGTAACAAAAAGAAAATTCATCAGAACATTAGCAACAGCAATTTTCGAGAACTCTATAATGCACAATAAATTAGCGGTTGATATATCAAAAGAGCACAATAACATACTACTTAAGTACGTTGATAATAATTTAAATTATAAGTTAGAATGTGTGGATGTATTACGAACACTTATCAAGAGACTCCAACATAAACAAGGTGAGCTCAACTTTAAATTGTTTTTCCATAATCTAATTATTTATTATAAAATACCGTTAAAACATGAATCTTTTATGCTGTGAGGAAAGCTGTAGTATTAATCAATTATTTGATATTTAGCTTTTGCATTGAAGCAATTAACAAGCTTCTTGACGTCATTAGAAGAAAATGAAAATGAAGATGAAGATTATGGGGGATCATCATCATCATCAGAGGAAGCTTAGCAGCTAGCCAATAGTTCTGTTGTTTTGTTAGCATCCCAACTTAGACACCTAATAAATTCTGAATTTTTTTGTATTATGTATTGGTTTGCATTATCAAATCACAAGAAAACCTTATTTATCTTTCCAAAAAACAGTTGGAATATTAGTCTATGTGGTTTTGTATTTAAGAAGTAAGATGTAGAATTGGTAATAAGTAGAATGATTCACAAATAATATTAATAATAAGTGATAGCTAAGTGGAAATTATGTAGCGGAAACAAACCAACAACAATTTTATTTTTCACTTAAAAAATCTATTTCAGCTCTTCTGCCTCTCTTACAGTTTCCGGTAGTTTTACACCTAGAGTTTCCGGTAATTTTAATGCTAATAGTCCGGCAAATATCGCAACACCTCCAAACAACAACATTGGTAATGGTCTCCAAAAGATACTCTAAAATTCATCAAATCACCCAATCGTATCGCATTTAATTATTTACAATACCAGCATTGGAACGAAGGGCGCTAATAGAGCCCCCATTCGGGCTATTGTAGAAGCAGAACCCACACCACCACTACGGACAATTGTCGGCAACATTTCAGCCGTATGGACGTAAACAACACCGAAAGCTGATGTTACACCCAATTTACCAATCAAAAACAACACAATCACAGCCCAAGTTGTGTCTGAAATCATAAAATCAAGCTTCAATAATCCGCAATTGTATCGCATAAGCGCCATCTAGAGTGTTCCTGAAAATTACTCTAATTGCCATTTTATTTAGATTTGTTTCATCGACGACCGCTAGATGGCACGTAGCGCTTGAATTCGGCAAATACCTGTGGGTACAAAAATTGTCAAAGTACAAGTTAAACCGCATAATAATAGTGATGCGACTAGGGAAATTCGCCGCCCCAATTTCTGGATACAGACCCAGGCTAGTGTATATCCAGGTATTTCAACAAGACTAACTAGAGCGAAATTCAGGTATTTATTACCGCTAAGACTTGTCGAATTCACTGATAATCCATAAAAAACAAAAGCATTAACAGCCCTAAAATTTCGAATATTAGCAAAGTAATATTTCTACAACAAGAAACTACCATATAAAATAGATTATAATAAATCTAACAACCATAATTCTGGACCTCAAAAGTGTCTTGATTATGGGCCAAATTCTATCATTTTTGTCTCTATCGTTCTCATCCTATTTATTGGAATAATTGTTTATAAATGATTAATTTTGATTATTTGAGTCTTACAGTGAGCGGCGTTTGTTCCTTGAACGAATCCATTAGAGACTCTGATAGAATCACTTTATTGAATTTGGCAGCTTTACAAACGATCAATTGGGCTTTATGGCGCTTCTCGTTCGCCAACAACCATCGAACCGATTCCGGAATTATCCTGAAATCTCCCATAAAATCAACAATCGAACAACCATCAATTAACAATCTCACCATAGATAACCGACGAATAATAGAGCCGGTGCTGATACTGTTAATTGCAATAATACCCAATCACGCGTGTACCATGCAATTAAGCCAACCAAGGCCTCACCAATCGCATAAAAATAATTCAAAACAATACCGGTGATTTCACGTTTACGTTTACCGACCATCTCAACGCCAATAATAAAGGCCAATGGATAAACACCTGATGTGCCCATCGCATTTATAAACATCATTATATCGAACGTTATGTATTCGGGTGATAATGCTTGTATTATACCGGAAATGCTCATCAATATTATACAAAATACAAATATACGTTTACGTCCGTATTTATCCGCTAAATAACCGAATAGGCCGCTACCAACGACAATACCAGCGAAATGGGTCGTACCAACAAATGATAATTTCCATTGGTTCTCAATACACGTCACATTCCACTGAAATTATAACCATCATTAATCGTTACAATAAAAGCTGATTGTAAGAAAATTCAACTTACGTCACCAACTATAGTTCGTTCGTTATCATCAAAAACCCATTCATTACAAGTGATAATATTTCTAGTGAATAATTCTTTAAAACAAGTCCCATTACTTAAAGTCGTATTAATACTGAATCGATCACATGATGAGATTTTCGAATCGAGAATTTGACCATCCGTATCTGATGATGGTACAGCCCAATCTAACCATGGCGCCTCATACGAGGTATGTCCAGCCTCTTCGCATTCGGGTATAAAACATCTACAATCATCGAAATAATCCCAAAATAATTCAATTTATTTATTTATTTACCTGTAATTAGGAATGCCAGCTGTAAAAACATAACTTAGACTATTTGCAGCACCAAACAACACAGGTAAACAAATCAATATATAGATTGTTATTTGGAATTTGCCTAGTTCGCCCAGCTCTTCTAGCATATCGTCGAAGTCCATCTTGTTCACTGGAAGAACTGTAGTTTTTAATTGATTGTTCATATTAGAAGTCAACTTTATTTGAAATAGTTGAATCACAATAAAACGTTATCGTTGAATGTACGTTATTTTTTAAAAACATTAGAATTACAACAATAACGATAAGATAATTGTCACTGTATCGAAATATTTAGTTCAATAAACAAGAATTTAATCTTTATTATAGTTTTATTTTATATTTATTCTTATAAACATCAGAAACTAACCCATTTACGATTCACATTTCGCGCGCATTTTATCTATTGTGCCTTACTACAAAGAGATGCCGCAAATCAACATATCTCCAAAAATTCAATTAAAAATCCCTTTATCTTTATTGAAGGGCATTTCTTATCAAAAAAACATCCTTCAATCAATTCTATTGTATGAATTAATCACGAATTGTGTAAGGCAAAGTTTGTAATTAATCCGTTTTTATTGCCAGTTTTCTACCTCAACGAGTAGATGGCGTTGTGATTGGGCGGCATTTTTCGAAAATTTCAACCGAATTGCGATTCTCACAGTTAAAATTATAAAATATTTCAAACAACATTTGGCGTAACACTATTATTTTCGGTTATTTAAGCATATCAAATCAGTTAATCACGTACCTTTAGAGAGGGAAATTCGGCCTTCGATAGTTGCTGATTTAAAACTACGAATCGACGTGATTATTGTTCGGTTTTGAAGAGAATTTTCGATATTGCCAGATTAGCGAAAAATTCTACACAAAACTGGTTCTAATTACAGTGATGATTTCAACAAAAACTTACGAATCGGAAATTCTCAATGCTAGATCGATTGTGATTCTAATTAAATGATTGCTAGTGATTAATGTTCTAGTGAATGTTTATTTAAATACAGGAAAAATAAACGAGATTATAATAATTATTAGAATAATTGTACATAATTGTGATTACGGACTGAATAATCTCTCGCCTGAAGTTGTCATGCGATCGGTATCGAGATTTATTTATGCCCTTCTATAATACTAAGAAGTCTTATATAAATAAAAATTTAAAACACTACAAATAAAAATTTTTAGAAGCCTATATTAAATTCAAATTCCCCACACTCCTGTGATACGACGCCGACTTTTTGATATTCGCCGACTTTCTTCTCGAAGAAATTCGTCTTACCATCCGTCGAGATGTTGACCATAAATTCGAATGGATTCTTAACATTGTAAATTTTCTCACAGCCCAATTCGGTCAGCAATCGATCCGATACAAATTCGATATATTGGCA
The DNA here is from genome assembly GCA_037414795.1 of Stenodera caucasica. Taxonomy (NCBI): domain Eukaryota; kingdom Metazoa; phylum Arthropoda; class Insecta; order Coleoptera; family Meloidae; genus Stenodera; species Stenodera caucasica. The sequence continues at coordinate 33,568 of JAZBGZ010000551.1, read as the reverse complement.
CATACTTTTACAATTCATCCCAATCAAGCTAACTGGTAATGCTTCAGTCAAAAATTCCTGTTCAATCCGTACAGCATCCCGTATAATAGCTGTGATACGTTCTTTGGTCGGTTTCTGTACAACATGTGAGAAGATCAAACATGCAAAATCGCAATGCAGCCCCTCATCGCGCGATATCAATTCATTAGAGAACGTCAAGCCGGGCATTAGGCCGCGCTTCTTCAGCCAGAAAATCGACGCAAAACTACCAGAGAAGAAAATACCCTCAACTGCAGCAAAGGCAACAACCCGTTCGCCGAACGTCGCCGTCTTGCTACTGATCCATCTCAATGCCCAATCGGCCTTCTTCTTCACACACGGCATTGTTTCCACGGCATTAAACAAGAACTCCTTTTGATCTGGATTCTTGATGTAGGTCTCGATCAAATTGCTGTACATTTCCGAATGGACGTTCTCGATGGCGATTTGGAAGCCGTAGAAGAACCGCGCCTCCGTTATCTGTACTTCCTGACTGAAACGTTCGACTAAATTCTCGTTTACGATACCATCAGAGGCGGCGAAGAACGCCAAAACGTGCGATATAAAGTAGCGTTCGTCTTCGTTCAATTTGTAGCGCCAATGGTCCAAGTCTTTGGACAGGTCGACTTCTTCGGTCGTCCAAAATGAGGCTTCGGCTTCCTTATATTTGGCCCAAATGTCGGGGTATTTTATCGGGAAAATGACGAAACGTCGGGGATTTTCACGCAATAACGGCTCCAATTCCGGGTCGAAATCCATCGATTTCTCGTCTTGAATTTTGGTTTTGATTGCCGATACATCATCGTCTATGATATTCGAGCGGTTATCGGACAAAACGCCCATTCTCGAAACTAGATTTTCTTTATTGAACATTTCCATGCTCAATTCTAAAACAATCGTTAATAAATTGTTTGAATGAACTTAACCTTAAAATATAACTCACGTATTTATTCGAATTTTCGGCAATAAACACAAATTTTCACAAATAAATACTTGTCAGAACTTGTTGGTGTTGTGTTGGGCTAGGTGGGTCGTATTGTAAATAAAAGAAGCGCCAAATAAAGCGTCTTTTATAGTAAACTTCCTGTCTATTAAGCATGCTTAAAAATTTTGGAGGGAAGTCTCCTAATTGGTTCCGCTAATGGCGCTATTTTCAAATAATTCCCGAATTTCGAAGAAATAAAACAATCGGATCAAAATCTTAAATAATTATATTTTACAATATTAATGATATTCACAAGAAAATTAAAAAAAAAAATTTAAGACAGTCAATATGACCAAAGATCGAACAACTTAAAATCGCCCCCTTGACGGTTGGCCTCGATTCGATGGTCCTCCACTGCTGCGACCGCCACGGTAACCAGCATTATTCCGAGGTCTAGCATTTCGATTACCGCTACCACCGCTATTATTACCGCTTGAATTCCGTGAACTCCTCTGGCCGCTATCATTACCGCTGCCCATCGGTCTTTTCATCATATTACCGCGATAATTCCAATCGTTATTATTTGGATAATCACTACCTCCGCTGAAATTGTATCCGGGATTGTTTTGATTGCGGAAATTCGGAAGCGAACCATAATTTGGTGGTGGATTACGCATAAATGGCTGACCCATACCGAAATTATTACGTTGCCAATTACGTTGGTCATCGTAATAATCGTCATAATAGTCATCATTATAACCATCATCGTCATCATCATAGCGATTGTTGCCATGACGATAATCTGGCGGTTGTGATTGTTGTTGGTCCATTGGATGTGAGTTGTATTGACGATAGTCCTCATCACCCATTGGATTATTATCGTATTGATTACGCATATCGTAATCACGACTATCGCGAAAATCAATATCATTACGATAGTTTTGATCATTTGTTTGATATTGACGTAAATCTTGATCTTGTCTCATATCAGAATCATTATTATTAAAACGATTTTTATCTTGATTTGTTGCTATTGACGGTGGTGTCGCTGTAGTCGAAGTTAATGATGGTATTAATGGTGGCGGTGGTAATAAACTTTGATTTTTATTAACTCCAGTTGTTGGAGTTTCATCATTACTATCATAATCATTCAAATAATCTTCATCATCATCATCTTTTATTGGCATAACATCATGCAATTCTTCAATTTCACCAGAATCGATATATTTTTGTAAGGCTTCAGGACCTTCAGCTATCACAGATTCTAGTTTTGAACCAGCTACAATAACAACGAAAAAATCATTAGAATTAATTAGAGAAATTTAGAAAAAAATTACGTTCAACTGGAATCAATTTCCCATAAATAATAATCGCACTAGGTGCGATTTTTTGCAACGGTACTACTCCAGGTGTATTTTCAACGATTTGATTGATAACATCGGTAATGGTACCAGCGGTGTCTTCTATAAATTATATAAAGAATTAATAATTGTATTTATAATTTATTTGCGATTTCTAACCGTAAGTTTCATTCCATTGAGCTTGGAAATTCCGTGGAATCGGCTTACTAAATGGTACTTTCTTTGTTTTCGCTTTCTCTTCATTTGTTGTATTCAATGGATCTAAGTCTAGACCGGGTATTGTTGTATTATCGTCGGTTGTTAATGATGTTATTTCGACTTTATCTTCAGGACCCATACCCGGTATAATTGAAGGCTCATCTACAATTTATTTTTTCAAAAAATTATAATTATTATAATATATGGAATCGTACCACCGACATCGACGTCTTCAAGACCGGCAATACCGGCTGGTAACGTATTTAGATTATATTTATCACGCATCAAATCACCGGGACGATTTCTCGTCCAAAATTTACTTGTATGATCATTAGAACCGGAACAAAGGATATGGCCAAGTGGATGCCATGCCAACGTCCATACAATACTATCATGGGCTTGTTCGATAGCTCCAACTTCTTTATCGGCTCTACAATTACCAATTTTAATTGCAAAAAAAATTGTTTTTTTTGTGGTAAATTTTAGTGAAATTACCCAACATGCCAGAACATGATGGAACCATCGGAGCCGCCACTGGAGAATAAACCTTCATGGACCGGATGCCAGGCAACACTTGAAGCTTCCTTTTTATGTCCACGGAAAGTTTGTACTTCCTGTGATAAATTTCTCAGATCGAATAATTTCAATAGATGATCACGTGATGCTGTAATTAACCAATTACCATTTTCATTCCATTTTAAATCCATTACTGTTGATTTGTGCGCGTGTCTAAATTTTCAAGAAAATTACAATATGATTTTGTGTGTAATTTAAAAACTTACAAAGTAGCTAATGACTGGCCAGTTTTCGGATCCCATAATTTGATTGGTTGTTGATTATCTTTACTACCAGAAACGATTAGGCCTTTTTGTGGATGCCAATGTACGCATTTTACATCGGCACCATGCCCTATAATTTTATCCAAAATAAACTATTTCGTGTATTAATCTTTTTTTTAATATTTCAAATTACCTCGCAATACTCGCTCCTCTTGATAGCGGAAAAAGTCCCAAATTCGCAGCGTACCGTCATCTGAACATGTTACAAACTTGGTATCCGATGGGCTGAAGCTAAACAACACAATTTCACAATGACATCTCAAAAATATTTAAAAATATATATATATAGATATTATTTATTTATTTTTATTACAATTTATTTTTGAAAATCAAACAAAATCATTAGTGCAGGATTCACTTGGGTTCGTTCAGGAATAAAACACTAAATTCTCGTTTTATTTTCTATTAATATGCGACAATTGAAATAAAACAAATGTGAACTGTTAAGCTTTTTATTGTTGTTGCTGTTCTAATGCAAAAAAGAATGTGAAGAAAACTAACCGGGTTTGCGAAATAAAAATGCAATTCCAAACATATTTTCGTACGGTACCTTTTTTTTTTGTAGAACGAAGAAAAATTACTGCCGTCTGGAAATATGTTTGGAAAAGTCTCCGGATTATCAAGTCTAAAATGAATTTATTTGCAAAAATACCGTACAATATCACAGAGTTTGTTTTTGGTTTGTTCTCCTGAATTATTAAAATTATCACAGTTTTTCAACCAATAAAAATAGGGAATTTGAGGCATCTTTATTTTAAATTTCTGCCGCATTATAAACAATTGATTTTTTCTCAAATCATGATTGCACTAATGTAAAAAAAAAAAAAATAGGAAAGGTCGGGTTGAAATTTATTAATAATCAACAGAACCATTGAGATATATACAAACTTGAATAAAACGTAGAGAAGTTGTAGATACCTTATGCCCCTTAGTGCTTCTTTATGCGCCTGGAACATCTTCACGTTGTTCATATTCGACTGCCAATATTTAACGTAACCAGCATGGTCGCCTGTTACCATCCAACTATCGTTATGACTCCAAACCATCGTCCTCACTGGACTATCATGGGCCTAAACATGAACAATAAAACAAACAAATCATAAATAAAGCATCAATTAAATTTGGATAGATTCCAATATAAATTTACTAACTTGTAATATTGTTTCGAAATTGAACGTTAAACCATTCCATAAAGTGAATTCACCAGAACTGGCCCCAGTTACTAGACGTCGTCCTTCCGGTGTCCAAGCCATACAAAAAATTGGACAACGCATCTTATTTGTGGCTGTTTTAACAAATCTTGTTGTAACACAATTGATTGGATTATCTGGATAACTAGGTGGCGGCATCATTTCTGGATAATACATAACATCCGGTTGTAAACCACGACGATCTCTATAATCACGCTGCCATACTCTCGTCTAATACAATATCGAATTTATATTAATTTTTAATCATCAATTTCAATTGATCTCACCTCTAATGCTTTTATTATCGATGAATTATAATCGACGGTTTTACGCATTACAGATTTCCGTAAACGTTTCCCATCGAAATCTTCTAGGGTCATGTTACCTAAAGGGCCAGGCAATGGTCGTTGCATATTCATAAATGGTCGAAATTGCGGCTTATTATTGTAACCTAACAATAAATATAATAATCAGTGAATTAATTATTGGAAATTTGATTGATTTTTTATCACCTTGATTGAGATTAGGTGGTGCCTGTTGTGACATATTTGGTGGTGGCACAGCCATATTCGGAGGAGGCTGTGCGAATTCCATGTCTTCTTATTCGAAAATAACAAAAAAACTAGCTATAATTTGCTTCAAATCTCATAAAATCTAATGATATAAATAAAACATCTGTAAATCAACGATAAAGACTTAGATTAGATCTTGTATTGGAGATTCAATGCATGCACATGGAATTTATGCAAATTTTTACAAAAACAAAAAAATCTACTCACAATTATTTCTATAAATGATTGGAATGCTTTTATCGAATTAAAATAATATTTTAAGGATATTTTTGCAATATAAACATATGTTTTCGTTAAAAATGAAAAAAAACTTTGCAGACAATTTGACAGCAAAATGGTGCTGGTGTTTTTGCGGTACCAACGGAATTTTAGAAAAAGCACTAAGTACACAGACGTGCCAATTGCTCATAGTTCGACACGTCCGCAATAGATGCCGCTACCGTGTCAGAATTACAGTAAAGATGGACTTTTATTAAAATTGAGTTAATTTCGAGCTGAGAAACAAAATTGAGTGGAAATTTTAATACGTCTGCTGGTTTTCGATTTATTTTTCATATATTTTAACACACTCGACCAATTATGCATACCCTCATTTGTGTGGATTCATGATCGTTTATTCTCTTATAGTGGTTTTTCGAAAATACGTGAGGAACCGCTTATTAATCTCAACTAACTTAAATGAATATTGTTAAATTACTTGAAAAACGCTACCAAATTGCTCCCTATTTTCATAATTACGTTGCCAATATTCATTATAATATTTCTTGCCAGTGCCATTATGTTATTATTCCAGTAAATTGGACAGTGTGCAATTTTTTATTGGTTCTCTTAGTTTTTGTAAAAATTCGTTTTGTTTTCTTCATTACATTACAGAAACAGGACCGCATCAGATAATTTGAGAGTCTATCGTGTGGATGATTATCGAGGCGTCTCAATTTTCACCACTAGATAGCCGTATTATTGATATTTGACAGACAGGGCCGTCTTCGATCGTTCCGTAAAGAGCCCATCGCCCATATTCCGGTCCTGATTGAAGTTGTGCTGTACACTTTCTTCTGTTGTAGTGTTTTTTCGTTGAAATTAACCACGTTCTTCTATTACTATTATTATTGTCCATTTTTCTCTTATATAAATTAGTATGTGGTCTTTATTTTAGCCATTAGTTGCTGTTAAAATGGTTAGTTTTTCTCATTAGCAATATGAAATTTTGTTCAATTACTGATACAGACACAATTTTCTCTAAATCGTTGGTCATTTTTTTTATTATTTGTTTTTCTAGAAAAAAGTAACACAATTTCAAGTTTGACTTGTTGTTAAGACACAAAATGGAATTTTCTGTGATAGAGATGTCGCTACCGCATCAACAGTAATTGACCTTAAATTGTTTCTTAATGGATGTCGGCTCGACTATTCTTAACGTGTTTTATGGACATTTTTCCAATCGTAAAAAAGGAACAATTCGAGATGATGGTATTACTGGTATACGTACAATATGGGACATTATGGGTCGGCGACATTCGATCCATCATCATGGCTACAAACTAAAAAACAACTGACTATCATCTAGGCGGAGATCGCCATTTCTAACCTCAATGAGTTGCTGATATTTAGCGCGGCTACTGAAACTGGCTTCAATTTCGAAACTTATCGAAAACGATGAGAATAAATGAGAGAAAAAAAAACTATTAAATGGAATCAATAAAACGTTCATTATAACAACAATTAGTAACTGTATCGTTTTTTATATTGGACGGTCGTATTGATGGAACGATCAAACTTAATATTGTGTCATGTTATTGTTATTTTTTCTTGTACGCCTCGATGATAATACAAGCTTTATAGTTTTAATATGAAAAACCTATACATAAATGGATCTGTTCCAATATAAGCTAAAGTGTGTAAAGTGGTAATCATGCATAATGACTCCACATAATATCACATGCAGAAGAATCACTGTCAAAACTCCATATAAAGCCAAAGATAGAGATGGGATATGAGTCGAAGGAGAGAGACAATCAATAAAAAAAACGAGGAAAAAGAATGCCGGCAGCAACGATACAATTTTCAATCATAATTACCAAATTGTATCGATAATCGCTATTTATATAGAGCGGACAATATTTCATTTGGCTATGATAAATATTAAAAAATACAATCGAATCGAATATTGATGGTTCTATTGTGAATGAGAAAATTGCCGCATCATTTAAATTGTATTGATATATTAATTTGTAATTACAATTGCTACTAATCAAAAATAATTGAGTTTTTTTTTGTAATAATTGGATTGTCGATCAGATTTCATTCCTTAACTACAGGAGCCGACTGTTAGTCAACAATTTAATATAAATTCTTAAGTGGATTTTTTCTTCATGCTTCATATGTCCGTAATTACGAAGCAGTTATCAGTATTAACGCTCGAATTTTTTCATCTCAACCCCATATACGATGTGAGTTTCAATAATACTAGAATTTTTCAAAAATCCAACTATACCGGAAATCAGGGCCGGCTTATTGCAAGAACTGGAGAAAAGTAAAAATTAGAGCAATGCCCAACAATACGCAACAGTAGCTAGATTAATTCTAAGAGACAACACTAGATGGCGCCGATCAATTGATGAGCAAATTAACTTTTGATATTTCTCAGATATTGAGATTGGGGATTTGTTCTTCTTTTAAGGTTAAAATTGAATTAATATTTTGTTGTATATAAATCTCATTTACTTTCGTTCAGTTAATTAATACGACGTCGTTTAATATTTTAGTCCACTTAAAACTGAAAACGATTTTGTGTTTTTTTGTTGTTGTTGTTGTTTTAAATATGTGTGTGTTTCGCCCCATCAGCTCAATCACGTCCAACCACGCCCATCAATGTTTAGTTTATCATGTAACAACATTAATTAAACTCTTAAATAGGTATCTGTCTATTAAAATGCCAATGTAACGCTCGTGCATATTTTCTATATAATAAAATAGTCTATAACGTTATCAATATAAGCGGCATAGATTATAATATATAACAGAAGCTGGATTTTATTATTTATAATTGAACAAAAAGCTAATTAATATTAACCAAACAAATCTAATAAGCTCGTATTGTATTGAAAATCGACAATCATCCCAGTATTGATGAAACAGTCATTTGTCTTAAAATGGAACAATTGCACTAATTCCAAGACAGCGGCACATCATTTATCATGAAATTCTCTAATGTTAACTAGATAATAATCGGTAATCACTATAATTTTTCGTTTATTATTATTATTTTTTTTTTGTTAGGTAGTTGTAATTTATTAAATAATTTACACCCCCTTATTAATGATATTTTATTCTTCCATCAGTATAACTTAACAATAAGTCTTTAATTATAATTAATCACTTCGAATACCACCCAATTGCATTCAACTAACCATCGAATAACTTGCTATTTATCTATCTGGAATTGAAAAAAAAAACAAAAGAATTTTTTATTTTATGAAATTTACTAATTACGCTTGTTTGTTAGCCGTCTACCTACTGCTGGTGCCGCATTATTGATGGATTCTATTCATTCTTCAACATTTATTTTTATTCATTTGTACAGCACAATAATAACAATTTCAACAAAGATCATTCTTCGATTTTACCTTTTCTGCGGTTTAATTAAATCAAAAACTGCAATTGGCACAGATGTCAGCCATATCCAGAGGGCGTTGCGGCCGTTCCTGATAGTTGAAAAGCGTTCGATCTGCACATTTCAGGTCTTTGCCTAAATCTTCGCCACTCGAATTTGATGGAAATTGTCTGAAAATCATCGAATTTGAGCTCTTCAAAGCTCATTATTGATTGAATCTGTCTCGTTGAGGGAGTTCGTTTTTTTTTTTTAATAATCATCAAATTTTTGGTACTTCTGCTTGGAGTCAGATAGATGTGACGTCATTAATTTATCATCTTGGCGGACTAGTTTTTTTGTTTGGATTTTGCTCGAATTTAATTAGATTAAAAGCCACAGTTGGCACTCTTCAACATTTTTGTTTTTATGTGTATTTTTTTGTTTTGAATGGACAATAAATCGTTATTAATGGTATGGATTGGAAAATTATGGAAATTAGAACAGGTGCTTTGTAATTAAACGACAACTCATTTATGTTGTAAATTTTGTTTTTAAAATAAATTGTCTCTCAATTATCATATTTTCTGTAATTATCTCCTGCTATTATTATTATTATTATTATTAAGAATTCTTATGGGAAAAATAAATTCAAAACGAGTCTATCTTAATTGAAATTTATAACAATATAATTGAAAACTATTAATAATGCAAGGTTAATGTGGAGTTTTTCAACAAATACCTTTGGGATATTTTCCAGTTTATAATCAACATTGATTTTCCCAATCGATATAATTCATAAACTAATTATACCCTATTTCCGATAGAATTATAATTTTTAATTATTTTTTTCAATTTTACAATTCTATTTATTTTCATTGAACCTCCATAATTCACGTTTGTTCTCGAACAATCGATAATAAGATTGCAGCGGCGGCCTTATTTTGTTCGTGGGACCACTTGGATCACGCCTAATTGTGCCCTATGGACACCTAAGAGATTTCGTTCCAGTTGAAATCGGGCGAAATGCGGGAGATTTCAATAGGCGAGTCGACGCGAAACTCGCGCACGGAAATTTTTCTAATGTTTCGATAACCGTTTCATTACGCCCACGCTACTTTGTAAATTTATGTAAAATTATTTTTTAATGTATTCATATAGTATGGAAAAAATAAACGATAAATGTTTCTATTTAATTTTCGCTAATTTATTGAAATTGTCGCGGTAATGCGGCTTGATATTCGGCGGCGTTCCATGTTTCCTTTTATTGCCACTTAAATTTGACTTGTTATCATAAAAATTTATGAAAGCCTATTACAAATTGTTTTAAATTTGAATATATGTGTATATATTTATTTATTATTAGTGGATATATGCGGGAATCCTTTGCTTTATGGCTCTACTAAAATTTTATTTAATCGTCGAAAAGTCTTCGGTTTTTTTCCCTTCTTCATCGACAGTGGAATTATTTCGATTTGAGAGATTCCCTTTGGATTATTAATTGGTATTGGTTTTTTTTTCTTTTCGAAAATCGTAAATCATTAAATCGAGGTAATACCACTAAATCAACAGCGTTGGCGGTTTGTTTACTTTCACAAGACAAGTTTATTGGCCATATATGAATTATTGCACGTCTGTACTTCGTTGACTTTGTTATATTTTTACAATCAGATTAGAGCCGGATCGATATATTTATTGATCAATTATATCCGCAAATAATCCATTCGAATATTAATTCTGCAATTGTTTTTTTTGGTTTTCGGTTTGTGTATTTATTATTGAATTCCATTTCAATAATAATTTGTAAATATTTATATGATAGACTCGGATATTATATCGTCTTATAAACAATTTTATTAAAGACGATTTTATTGTACTGTAGGTGTAAAACTTCAAGACTAGCACGACACCTGCTGATTCTTACCTTAAAAAATGATTGTAGAGAAATACAAATGTGATAATCAGAATGATATAAAATCGTAGCATTCTTGATAATCTACAATACCAGGGGGCCGTCTCTTTATTATCATTAGCACTATTATTATTATTATTATTATTATTATTATTATCGGTAATACAAAAATTCGCTTTTAAATTCAAGAGATGGATCTATTTTTTTGTCGTCGATAACTGTTTTTTTAGATTAACAGATTTAAAAAATTTCTAATTAATGTATAGAATTAGTTTTTTTTTCAAAACAGTCGCTTATTTAGAAATTTTATAAATCACTCTGTATAAAAAAATGGAATTAGAATTTCAAAAACAGCTTAGTAGGCGGTGTTGGAGTTTTGTTTACACGATTTTTCAGTATAATTTATGTTGATTTTTATTTGTTGTCAGGTAGAATGGCTATCCGAATAAATAAAGATATTTAATATTGTTTAGTTTTCGGGTATTTATCTACAGGGTGATCTGGTTGATTATTCTATATTTTCGGCGCCCAATACACCAAAAGACACAAGCGAAATTCGGCTCAAGCTCAAACATTATTAGTAAAAGTTGGGGAAATTCGATAGATTCAAAACAAATTTCGAAGGAGCAATTTGAGATTTCAAATGCTAGAAAAATGAAGATTTTGAGAAAAAGTTCCTCAAAAAAAACCAAAAGTAAATATTTACTTGAAGATTTCAACAAAAATAAAAATGCAAACAATAGAATTTGGCTAGTAAGCCCGCTAATGAAGGAAATTCGAAGAACTCTAAGAAATTCGCCTCAAATTCGTGAAATAAAGCCGGCCCTGGTGCAACCGCACAATTGTGTCTAGTTTGATTGGAGAATTTCCCACAAATTTCCAGCATCCAAATACCGGAATTGACCATCAATCATCAATACTCAAAAATTGTACATGAAGGCAATAAGCAGGTAATTAGCGATGTTTTTGCTTGAGTGGGAGTGGTAACACATGTAATGTTGTTGATGAAGTGAAAGGCTCACTTCTTCGATAAGTTTTTCACGTCCATTCGTCACGGAAATTAATTGGATTGAATTAAAAAATCTGGAAAATCAAGGTGTTCGTCGAAAAGCTCATATAATTAGAATCAAATTAAATTCATATGCCGTTATAGTTAATAATAAGTATAAATTTAATTATATTTCCATAATCTGCATATGTTTGTGTCTATCTCTGAGAAATTGAATTAAATCCAATCAACAACGGTAACGGATGATTTTTCCCGAGATTGTCTATCAAGAGTCACATTTTTTCTTGTTTTTATTATTAGTTTTTTAATAAACTCGACGACCACGGCATAGTTTGTGTACATCCATCTTTTATAATATACGAGACCACATAGAATGTCTGAAGGCTGAAATTATAAATAATCTAATTACGATCTAAGATCACAAAGTGGCGGGTTTTATAATCAGAAAACTGAGACGGTAGCGCGGTACATGGTCAACAAGATTACTTACTCGCTCTTAAATTGTATTTTAATAAACCTACACACACAACATAATAATATCATCCACAAATCAATTCCATCTATCTATCTCTATCTAATACATTGGAATTGAACGATAAAAATCGATATTATTGAAGAAAGATGGAATGTTGTGACGTTGGTATAATTACAAAATGCATGTAATTTAATTTCATCAGGGTCGGACTGGGTGGGGCCCATTGACAGACTGATTACAGGGCAGCATCAAGATCAAACCCAGGGCACGTCATCTTATCTTTCATAAACGTGTTACAAACTCCAACGGATTTCGATTATTATTTTTTTTTTGTTTCTCGACTACTTGTTGGAGGAATTTTTGATTAATAAGAAATGGCATTTTATTATTATTATTATTATTTCGATATTGATACTGATAATATCGCGGCTGTTTTATACTTGTTTTTTTTATTATTAAATTATAATGATATTCACCTTTTGTAATTAATGTTCTTTTTGTTATTGGTGGTCCTCTAGTTCGTTCTGGCAGTTAATTAATTATAAAAAAAAAAACGGGAAAAAAAATTGAGACGAAAATAAAACAAAACAACCCAATCATGGCCAGTCATAACTCTTTACGAGAATTCCCCCCAATAATCTATAAATAGTATAGGTCTGCCTTTTTTATACACCTGTTAACTAGACCTTAATATATTTCTCATTATTTATTAAATTAAAAAATATCCATCATTGAGGCCTCTAAACTCGATTATTCTATGATTAATTTTTGGTGAAACGGACAGACCTGTGGGCCGCGCATCTCACTTTATCGTATATAGAGGGATTGTTGATGAGTTCAACATTTTAAACGGGGCATTAATTTTAATTAGATAATTGCTTAAAGGGATCCCCAAAACATCAGGTATATTACAACAACAACAACTAATATGCGGATGGATGGACGGTTCTGACAGTTAACAGTGAAATATAGCAACACAACTCGAAAATAAATTAAAAAATAAAGCCGCGCACGGAGAGAAAATCCAAATAATTTCAATATTATTATTATATGTAGTGTGCCGCTCGACTCTGATTGTACAGTCTGTTATCAAATGGAAATCAGATTGAATCCGGCCGGTATAACGAATGAGTACCAACTATAATTACAACCGTTTATGATTTTAATTATTCTTATCTCCGATATTAATGTAATTACATAGTGGTAATGGGGAAATGTTGGAGATTTATGTAAAATATCGCCTATAACTAACGAAATTCTCCAATTATAATCGCCAACTATCAATTAATCTATGAATTATAATTGGAATAATAAATAGCCACAATAATTCCTGGAAAATATTTATTTTATTATCATCATTGCTTTTAATTTAATTACAATTAAATTTAGGTACAATTAACAGGACGGATTCGTTACTTTTTGCGCAATTTCTCTTTCACTCCAAACAATAAATTCTAGAATTGATAAGGATGATAATTGAAGTAATTAATCGATAATTAATGGTTAATGTTGCTAGATATTTATACAATTAAGTACGTATGAAATTATTGGAATTTATTCGAAGCCAGTCGGAAGGCTCCTCGCAGTCCATTTATTATTATAATCATCACACAATAATTAATATTTTAATTATAATAGAAAGTGGCGCGTATTCAAATCAAGTCATTACATATACGAACGACAGGATGTTGGTGTTTTGTTTTTATTATACCCGCCTTTTTCTATTCGCATCTTGAATTATGCCGATTTCGATTAATTCACGGCACAAAATTTCCCACCGAATCAACTAATCAAATCGCCATTTTGGCGCAACATCTCCAATCTCAATTCATGTTCTCTTGCTTTCAATCGCAATGTAGCAATACTCGAACTTCTCCTATCAATATCACCACTAGTCAATCCACCCCCAGTTGGGGTAGTCCCGTCACTACCACTATTCGGCGATAAGGGCGGCGATCCGCTATTGTTCGTCGACGCGTATTCTTGCGGCGTCGGCAATTTCGGTCGCTGCTGTTGTTGTTGTTGTTGTTGTTGTTGTTGTTGTTGTTGGGCTGCTGAAATGTTGGCCAACAGCGTTTGAAACGAACTGGCCGGATACAGCCCCATCGAATGGGGTAGTAGAGAGGCGGCGGCTGCAGTGGCGGCGGCGGCAGCAGCGGCGGCACTATTGCTGCGATGGTGGTGGTGATGGTGGTGATGGTAGCCGGGCGGGGGTGGCGATGGCAGATAGCCGGGCAGGACGTGGGTTGGATAGCGGAATGTTAGCGAATCGAACGGTTTACGTAGGCCGAATGGTAAATTGAATGGGTTCGGTAATGTTGATGTTACAACGGAAGCAGTTGGTGGGCCCTGTCCGGTTCCGGTCGCTGTCAAATAGGGGTTGTAGGGGTGGCCTTGAGGGCCGACTTTTTCTTGTTTGCGCCATTTGGCGCGACGATTCTGGAACCATACCTGCAATTGAAAAAATTACATAAATATATGTATAAATAAATATACATAAACAGGAAGAATATTCGATTAATGATAATTAAAATATGAATATCGGTAAATCAAAACCAGGAATCGATTGATTAAGTCTGTTAATTGAAAAATCGCTGGGGGAATTATTGTGGGATTCGCTATAAACGAGTTATAGAAAAAGCTAATTATCGCGCTCGAATTCACACAAAAAAAAATATCAATTAAGTGGATAAACTCAATAATTATTGCTAGTATTCCAATAATAAACGTTGTTGAATCATAAAAATTTCCTAGATTCAATTTAGTTGATCTAACAATGATTGAGTGGATTTTTTTTTTTGATTGATTCGCGTCGGCGTAACGAAATGCAAATCATAGCTCCTTAATTTTTAATTTATTTCAAAATAAAAAAAAAATTGAAACGCCAAAAATTAAACCAATATATGCCTGTCGTTGTTAATCTAATGATTAATGCGAAAAACCACCAACTATTTCGTTATTTCATTCCATATTAAATATAACGCCGATTAGAAAGTTATCGAAGAAACTGCAAAAACCATTATTCGATTTAAATGATTAATTATATTATACATTTATGGGTAGGTATGGGAAAAAAAAAATAAAGATAAGTGTATTTTTTGTAATTATGTTCCAAAAACTCAACTGTTATTGCATACTTGGAAAATTTCACAATTCCACATCCGAGAAACGAGAATATACAGTACGTAATCGAATTGCTGGGGATTCGGCGAATCAATCAGCGTATCTCAAACAAACTCTAATTAAAAAGTTTTCGAGTTATGCTCTCTTTTCATCATCTAGGACAGTGATTTCTTTGCGAAAAACAGTTTTTTAAGTGAGCATCAAATTCAAAAAAAAAGTTTTATTGAACTTCTCCAGAATTTTGTATTTTATTAATTGAAGGCCCCTCGACAATAAATGGGGCAAATTTCGTACCACTATTCATCTATATTTTCAAGAACGACTTGATTACAAAAGATTTTTCTCCAATTTTTAAAATATTGTTGAAAATTAGCAACAAATCCAAAAATCTACTTTTATTCCGAATGAAAATCTAAAAACGGAAGCCCTTCGGAGACTGTGATGAGAATAGAGAGATAGTCGAAAGAATTCGAAAACAGCCCAATTTTGCCGAAAATCTTCCCTCAGCTACATTTTAAGGTCCTCAAAAACTCGAAAAAATTACAGGAATCTTCAAAACTGTCATTTCGATTGTGAAATATTAAGGCGGCCTGATAGCGAAAATCTTCTAGAAATTATCACCTTATTTTCCATAGACAATTTCAATAAAAATAAATTTGAAACATGTTTGCTAAAACAGCAGGACGATCATAATAACGCACGCTATACTGTATATAACCATTCTTGGTAAAAATTCCACCATCTGGTTATTGATACGTTGGTTTTTCTATGAATGTGAAAAAAGAAGCACCCAACAATAATTTTTCTTGTCCCATTTCCTGTTGTTGATTAATCGATTAATTCCTGTTAATTATCGGAATTATAAATTATTACAATTTTCCCTTTAAAATGGTCGGTTAAGTTTATAAACAACGCAATAATAATAATAATAATAATAATAATGAAAAATTATAATACGTTTAAGACCAGGTGAGCAATAAAAATGTCTATACATAAATATCAATATGTGTGTATGTAGAGTTAATAATATGTATCTATCTATGTATTAGTGTGTATATATGTATTTATGCGGGGCCCTCTAACATATCATTATTTATTATTAAATTATATCCCACGCAAATTGTCCATTCATGAAACGACAGGGGCAATTATTTTCTATAAAATAACTTTCATACACACACACATACATATATACAAATATTATTGTCCATTCTATTATATTGACCGCTCCTCTTTGTAAAATTTCACCCATTAATTCAGGTTATTCGCCTTATAATTATCAATCTTCAATTGTTATAAGTTATTGGAATATAGTCGAACCGGTGTGACTCGATGACTCGAATTCGTTTCAACTATAACGATATTCTGGCAAAATTTTGATTTATTTACAGTTAATTCGTTTTTTTTTCATTATCATCATCATCATCATCATCGTCATCGAGGTAATATTTGTGTTGATAGCCTTGCGAAATGTTCCCATTAAGTTTGACAAGTCACTCCTTCTTAATTACTTTATATGACCGGCTTGTATTCTCTTTAACTACTGGTTATATTTTCGTTCGTATGACAGGCCAATAAGATCAATCTAAAGATAGATCATTTGATCTATAATAATTAGTTATTTAGAGGAACAAATCCCAAAATTAAAGCTATATTAAATCAAAAATTGGTATACGAGAAAAATGCACAAATCATCGTCTAAATAACGATGACGTTGTTATAACAACAACAACAACAACAACAACGATAAAAGTATAATGCCCTTTGATCAAATCACAAATAAACGATGCGTTAGCCAGAAGCCAATTAATCTATATCGGAGCGAGAGAGATAGATGTATTTCTGATCACTTGTTCAATCTATCGACTAGAAACATGGATAACTATAACATATTCGATTAAGATGACTTCTACAACAACAACAACAAAATGTGCACAGTCACGCTCCTGGCGTTAACCAGTAGTACTACCCGTAATTATCCGAAGACTTGGTCCAGTGGTCCTCCGACTGTAAAACTTCAACCGTCTCGACCGTTTTTATTTCGTTAATTTGACCTCATAAACAGTAAAACATCAACTTGAGAACAGAGTCGGATCGATCACGATGTTAATCCAATTGTAAAAATTCTCAATAGATGTCAGGCCAATCTATGGTAAAACCCAAACGATTGACAGTTTGTGAAATTAGCAACAATTTGATGATTTTTCTGGTGTGAAATCGGCTCAAACGCTTCAAATTTGGACATAAATTGTCGTAACTCCAAGAGAAAAATTGAATTGCGCGCCAATTTTGTTGGTAGCCCTGGAGCATAGAGAATTCCAGTTGGCAGCATTTACTGTCACTAGTATTTCAACTGTCACAGTGCACTTTTTCTGTCTTGTTATTTTCCGAAGTTTTGAAACAGTTATTGATTTTATTATTGAATTATCCCTTTATTATTTGTGAATATTACCAACCTAGGATGAATAAAATTCGGAAATTGTGAGTCCCGTTTCGAATTATTCAAATGCGGTCAAGTTGTAATGGAGCGCCAATCAAGCCCTGTATCCCAATCTTATTAAACAATAAATTAGAAACCGCACCATAGTTGTAATGTACCCGACTATTGTATAGCCTTGACAAACCGCAATTCTTATGAAATAGAGACATGTAATTTATTTAATTAAGCCTAATCGCCCAAGTCCGTGACTGTACAACACTTCAAAGTCCCCATTCTTTCTTGCTCTCGCTTCGAATACAAATCAAAAAAATACCAACCTACCAAACAAAAAAACAAAAAATAACATCCAAAATGACTTGCTTCCTCTCTCCACTATGTCATTTCCCCACAACACACACACACACAACAGGTGTCTATTTCTATTTCTATTTCTGTTTCACTCCAAATTATAATCAACCAGATCTAACTATCTCGTTTCAATAGTTTTTTAGTATTTGAAACAAAAGAAGTGTATGACAGAATTGGAGAACCACCCGCACTGATTTACGCATCTTTGTTTATTATATGAAAATAAAAGAGATGGGGCTATATAAAATATGTAATTATCGAGTCAAAGACCAAGATTTTCGAACTATTCGGCTATTTAGAGGCCTAATTGTTTCCGTCACTCTACAATGTAGAATTGGCGAATAAGTTTTTTCGTTGAGATTATTTTATAATACAATAATGATGATGATGATGAATTGTTGGAGGAAAAAATATTGAGAAGAATAGGAATAAAGACGAGGCAATTACTTGTGAGACGATATTATTAAC
Organism: Stenodera caucasica; assembly: GCA_037414795.1. Classification (NCBI taxonomy): domain Eukaryota; kingdom Metazoa; phylum Arthropoda; class Insecta; order Coleoptera; family Meloidae; genus Stenodera; species Stenodera caucasica. The sequence goes on along the minus strand of JAZBGZ010000551.1, from coordinate 15,101 downwards.
TTTTAAAAGTGTTTGTATGTTGTACAAAAGGCTTTTTCCAATTTATCGGCGTGCTGTGGCGATCTTTGTCAGTTTTATTAAATCTATAATACAACCGTGAAATCTGACGATAGCTCGAAAATAAGCTGTTCCATAACTCATTATTATAGTTGGAAGTTTTGTTGTTGTTGAATTCTATACGGTTTTCTAACATAAATTAAACAATAATTCAACAACAAAACTGATAAGGCGCTAGGAAAAAACGGCCAACGTTTTTCAATCCAATACACAATAATCGAAAATAAATTACGTTATAAACTGAATAGATGATGGAAAAAACTAGTCGATTCGATCCCTAATCAAATCTAATGATCGTTAAGATTTACGCATTGATGTCTTGATTATTGCGATATTTTTTTTTATTAACAAAGACAAAAGTAAAACAATTGAAACAGCTGGTTGAAAATACGGCCTGGAGGTCCTCAAATGCGGCATCTTGTCGATCGATTAATTTAATTTTATGACGCTGTAAAATCAATCATCAATAAAAAGCTGTTTTACATCGTACATCAATTAAAATACAAAGTAGTCATAGTAACTTTTCCCTTTTATTGAAGAAAAATCGATAATTAAAACGAAATTGAGCAAAACCAAAAAAATTATTGTATAAAAGAAAAATATTGAAATAAGGTGGTTATAATAGGGGCGGCACAATAATCGGATCTCCTGCCGTGGCCGAAATTGGCTCAATGCCGCCCTGCTGTTAGACACCCTACAGTGCCCATTACCACAAACTAACATATTGTTTCAAATCAGGTCGGGCCCTTTTGTCTTCTAATAAGAAACTTCATAATAACAATAATAATAATAATAATGATGATAATATAAATGCCGAAACAATCGAATTTTTAATTCAATTATAAGCTACGAGCATGATTCGATAGAAAAATAATAAGTCGAAAAACAAAAGCCGTTCTTGAATTGTTGTGGTCTATGGACCGTATCCGAAATCGATAATTTTTAGGGGATATAATCTACAATTCTGTTATAACGGACTTTTAACGTTACTCGCAATTTTCTATTTTCTTATTATTTATATAATCGAATAAAAAAACATTACTTAACGTATAATTTCGATTTAATAAAGTTGACGCAACAACAACAACCGCAAAAAACAATAAAAACCAAACACAAATCAAACTTAATATTGAAATTGTGGAAATTATAATTAAATTATCCATTTCCTGAATTGAACTAATAATTTATCTATATTTACGAGTTTATTATTTTTTTGAAATAACATCTACAAAAATATTATAATTTTTTTTTTTAATCCAGATCCGGACTGGATGAGTTTATCGTGTGGAACGATGCTAAATAAAACAATCCAATCGAAATTAACCAGAACAACAACAAAAATTAAACAAAAACATACAACTCGATCCTGTCCAGTAAATTTGTAATCTTCAATGCAATGAACTTGAAATTTGTCCTCTTAATAAACATTGTCGTCTCTTGAAGAATTTCAACAGATAAAAACCAATAATAAAAAAAAAAATCGAATAAATAAAAACAAAAGTTCCATTGATTGATTTTATCAAAAGGCGGTTCTGTCATTCGAGTTCGTTCTAATTACTTTTTTCTTCTCATCTTTAAAGTTGTGAAATTAACCGAAAACATACAGAGATGCGAAATAAAAAACTAAATTATTCGTAAAAGCGACATAATCGATTTCCTCTTCAATATGAATCAATTCATATTTATATTTATCGAATGGCAAAAGAGAAAGGTAATGAATTGAAAATGAATACAATGATTAAAACTTTAATTAATTTGACATAATTTGAATTGATCATAATTAGAGACGGGAATAGACAAGGAGTAATTAATGAATTTCGACATTTACATATCTCATTAAAAATATGATTGAATCAAATGCGGATTGATCCTCGATTGTGATCGCGAACCGCAATTATCGCGAGGGCTACACAATCTAAAACAAAACCAATAGTGGATTCTGAATTATGATACGATTTGGATCTTGAGTCCCGGATTTTACTTGAAAATTTGTGAATTTTCCCAATTTTGCGAAAAATTGCGTCTCGAGATCGACATTATTGGGACATCCGCTATAATAAACGATTTTAATTATTAATCTAATAAATTCAAATTTAATTAAAAAGATGATTGAAATTTAAATTGCATAATAATAACATTTATGATTAATTGGAATAGAAATTACTCAACTTTATTCAAACAAAATTGTATATTCAACCTTGATTATTGTTGTTTTATTGTCTATTCATATTTTAATTCAATTTATTTAATCAATTATTTTTTTGTTGTTATTTTATCGAGAAATGAACTAATCGAATAAAGGTAAAATTAAAAAACGTATACGCTTATATAGCGAAATTTTTATTATTATTATTATTTAACAAGTCCTTATTTTCGTTTAATATAAATAACTCGCTTTACAGCTTGATAGATATTCGATAACTGGTCTTAGTAATTGGAACGAATAATTAGAAGTTATCTGTAATATAATTTTTTTGTTTTGTTTTTATTGTGATTTTCTGAAACCCTCAACAATTTCAATTAAAATAAATCGCTCATTTATTAGTGTCATTAAGACAAAACATAATTCTAACCTGTTTATCGTGATTCTTTCATACGTATAATTAATTAATCATTGGGTTATTAATGAATTTTTTGAATAATTGCAAAAAATCCATCAATTTATTATAAAGTCGTAAATGGGAAATTGGCTGTTAAATCTGAGAATTTAAAAGGAAATTTTACAGCTTCACAAATAGTGAGGAAATTGCCAAGCTATTAAGATTTAGTAGAATCATTAAAGATTTGAACATTTTTATAAAGGACTCGATTTATATCAAATTAGGAACGATCAATGCCTTATTTCAAACAGGAAATCATCGAGTTGATCCTTCACGATAAAGAAACGAAGCTAATTGAGATTGCAATATTCGAATGCAATTTGTTGTCTCATAAAATGCAATTCAAGACTTGATCGAAACAAAATTGAGTTCTAGACGAAATTTTCCTCGATTTTCCCAGCTCCTATGAAAACATATAGGAACATCTACTTATATAATAATCTACCCTTAGTTGTGGTGAAAAATTGATTCCGATTTGGAATATTTTCTTGAGGGTCTCTCTGAGATGAAACACTCTGTATAAAGATTGCGTGATGATTCAATCTCAATTCATTCTATTTATGAATCTGAAGATGAAAAATATGGATATAAAATAAATGAATAAATAATAAGGAGAACAAGAGTCTTCACAAGTTTTAATTAGAAAATTAACAATAACAGGATAGATGCACGCTAATAAATAATCTTAATCTTTAATTGTATTTCTATTGTGTAAATCTAGTTCTTTTCAACTCGTTTATTCCATGATTTCCGTTCGATCAATGATTTGTTTCATTATTATTGTTTGTTGTTATTTAGTATTTAATTTAATTTTTACACGATTACGACCTTCAAAATTGACATTCTCCTTCTCATTATTTTTATTACTGGAAATCTGTTTTATTCAATCGTTCTATTGAATGTAGAAACAAAAAAAAAATTAAAAAAAACAAAAACCATAACTAAATATTCAAAGTGAATCAATTGGTAAATTCCCACATGAATTATAAATAACTGAATCGAATCGATTTCGATTTTTTCCATCAAGAATGTAGTCAAACAAAAAGATGTATGGAAAATCGAGAAAAACTCACCTGGATTCTGGCTTCAGTCAATCCAATCTTCATAGCGAGCTCTTCCCTGAAATTCGAAAAAAGTCAATTTTCACCTCAAAAATCGAAACTCTAATCAAAGATTTAAATCAATTTAGATTCATTCAAAATAGATCCCATCTCTATTATAATATGAGTCTTTTCTACGCTTGAAGTAAATTTGTCATAGCGATCCAAGCTCAATTAGATCGACTTGACTCCAAACAATTAACACAACACGACTATATACTGAATTGTTGATTGAGAATTACAGAAATCTGTAATTCTTTGGTGTTCACCAGGTCAAGTTGAATACGTTTGATTATAATTTTTTTCTTCTCAGTAACCAGAGATTAGTTATTTGTAATTTTGTGATTCGAATCTTTCTTATTGAAGATAATTGCGACATTTATTGGAAAAATCCATAATTAAATTCGCAATAATTGTTAACTTAATTATAAATAATTGAAGAAATGAATTATTCACCAGAAATTCCATGACTTTATCCAATCATAATTATGCATGATAATGACTTAATAGTAACGTATAATTGACAAAAGTTTTAATTAATTAATTTTTTTTTCTGTTTTGTTTTATATCTCATAATTGATTAGTAACTATTGAATGCGATATTTTGGAGAATTTCGTTAGAGAACCGTTATAACATTTTAGATTTGATTCGTTATTAGATTCAGTCATTTCTAACAGTAGCTCGCGTGTCTCGCCAACCATTAATTCTGTAATTTCGTGAAATTAACTAATCGTAATGGTCTCTTATCTTATATTGTCGATCAAATAAGTTTTTTTTTCGGGTTCGGCGGGCCCGACACAAAACCAACTTAATCGATTCCAAAACTAGAATTACTTAAATTTTCATTGAAACCAACCGGAACTCGGATCACAGGTGGTCAATTTTGAACGAATTCCTTTCAGACAACAAAAATGCTGTCGACAATTTGTCACCAAAATCGTCCAAATACTTATTTAACAATTTTTTTTCTTCCTCTAATTACCTGGTAAAAACATCCGGATAATGGGTCCGTGAAAAAGCCTTTTCCAATTCCTCCAATTGATAGCTGGTAAATGTCGTTCGATAACGGCGTTGTTTACGTTTCGGGGCGAACTCGTCCGGTTCAGGATCACTTCCATCGCTCTGATCGTGTCCGGATCGCGGCTCCATGCCCGGACTAGGGGTGACTTCTTCGGAAACTCCCATTACGTCAGGGTTGTGATCGGGCACCGATTCTATAAAATAACAATCCAAAAGCCAAACTTAATAAAGTTTTCAAGAAGAATTGCCGACAAATAAAACAACAACAAGTCCAAAATGTCTGTAATGTCAATTGAAAAACTTGAAATAGTTCGTGAAGGTATTCAACAATTAGTTCATTTAATTTAACGAAATCGAACTGCTCGACTTTTAATGTTCAATAGAAACAATTACGATTTTTTATCCGGATGGCTCGAATGGCACAATTATTACAACTCAAACCAACTGTTAATTGTACTGAAGCTGAACTCTCACGAATTGCAACAGAAAAACGTGCGCGCCCGGCCTTATTTGTCCGAACAAGGCGAAATCGTGCCTGAAATACAGTGAAACCTGCGTAAAAGCAACTCGAATCTACATACTATATTTATACCCCAGAATAGTGGCTTGATACGCCACTGGCCTTGCGTGAGTATTAATACAATTTAAAATAGAGCAAATCGCCGAAGCTCGATGTATAAAGCAAACAAACGACAATCGACAAGATCGATGAAATGTTGATTGGGATGATCTGATGATGGTCTCGATGTTGTTTGACAACTCGACTTTAACACGCCGTATTTAATTATAAATCGAAAATTTCAAATGTAAATCTTATAACGCGCTTAGCGTCCTAAACAGGATAATTACATTAACGTCGTGTATTTTTTTATTTAAATGCTCGTTATAGATTTTTATGGCACTCTAAATTGACAGAAAAACAAGAATCCCGCCGCGTTGATCTCTTGTGGTGTGTTGTTTGTTTTTTCTTTTCGAAAAAGATGCGTGATCCAACTATAGGCAGGTGTCAGTGCAGGC
>JAZBGZ010000550.1:13675-30341 GCA_037414795.1 Stenodera caucasica | reverse complement strand
ATTTAAGTCAGCTCATTGTTGAACAATTGCCGCAACAACAACAACAACAACAAAATCGCGACAATTCAAATTAAATATTTGTTGTTAGACGACATGAATTTCGAAACACTCGCTTATATAACGACGCGATGATACTGGATAATTTCAGCTTAAAATTTAATCTAGTTTTGGGATTTCCTGTTGAATTTCCCAACAGTTTCCGATATCAACGATAAATTCATTAAATTGATGATGATCATCGACCAATGTTGAGATCGAGTTGAATTTTCAATTGGGAAATATGAATCCGTCAAATTCGATCAAACAAAAACCATCAGATAGATTTTCCCGATACATGATTTTCCTTTTAGTTGTTATTTATAATGCAGAGGGTTGGATAATTTTGAGCGTGCCGATTTTTGCCTATTAGCGATTCAGTTTTCCCCCAAAGGTCGACTATTTCGGCGAAATTGGAAAATTGCTCCAATTCTCAAACTTTCGTCCCGAAGTTTTCCGGATGAAATCCAAATCTTGCTAAAGTCAAATTCCGCATTTTCAATTGAAAACTCGAATTCTAGCTAAAAATTGGATTTTACATAAAATCCTCACAATTATCACTTGTAGGCCAAATTTTGGAATTTTTTTGTGAATTGGATACTTGTCATTTTTCGTTCTCCTTCCAGATTTCTTGGAAAATTCAAATTCTCCGAATTTTTCTGTGATAAGTTCCCATTTCGTCGTCGAATCCGAATGGGGAGCTCGCTTGAATTTCTGAATTTGTGCTGCTAGATTTTCCCCCATTTTCAATTTATAGTCTTTTATCTGGAAATCTCGAGTCAAATTCGATGAGTTTTCCCTCGAATTCCACTCGAAATACATCTCAATTCCCTGTTGTTTGTTTTTCTTGAGTCAATACTTATTTCTCGATAATAGTTTCCTTTTTTATGAGAAACTTAGACTTAAATGTAATCAAAATTTAATTTTAGAGAGTTCAGAACTCAGAATATTTCGTAATCTCCTGAGTAATCTTAAAAGAAAACTTTTCATCAAATGGATCAACTTTTACTAGATTCTCCAAATCTGCAATTAATTTTTGCCTTATCACTAATTCAGCATATTTCACTCTTCTATTTACTGGATAAAACAAAAAAAATGAGGCTCTATTCTTGAAAATTAACAAAAAAAACCGAGACAAATAGACAATTTGTGGGAAAAATGTAAATATTTCGTAAGTTAAAGGCGTGTTAAGAGTTTTTTTTAATACAATGAACAACAATATATAAAATAGAAAATGTTGTTGATCCATTGAAATAACAATAAAATAGAGAGACTATTCTCTCCGACGTTTGTTTGCGGTATACCGCTATACAAACAAAGCGTGCCTGATATAGATTTACGTAACAATTTTCTACTGAAAGTTCAACATTTCAACCACAAAATTATCAACAAGAGGCACAACATCCACAATCAGAACTTTTCCAAATAACTAAAACAACAAAGTGGTCGGTTATTGTTGGCAATAATCCGCTGTTAAACTCTTCAAAATTCATCAAACTTTGTTCAACTTTCTTGTTTTTTCCTACAAAAACAAAAATAAAAATGATGATAAAAAACGAACTATAGAATTGCTTAAGTTTCTTTCGAAAATACAGCTGACATGGAAAAATATAGCCGGAAAGAGCTTTTCTGATTTATGCGTCAATTATAACCGGAAAAACGCCACTATTACGTGAAAAGTGTGAAGTTTTCCAGTTGTTGAGAAGCTGTTGCTTCCAATAGATTCCATAATTTAACACATAGTTTCAATTTTAATCCGATTTTCAGTTGAAACTGGTTATTGTCGATTTGTAATCATCTCTGAAATTCAGGTCAAATCCTGAAATATTCCAGGTCTCTTCCTTGATCCTTTATTTTTGCTGTCCAACTATTTCCAGAGAACTTCTGTAATATATTGTTTTTGATCAGTTTTTGTTTCAGTTTGTTTTGATCATTTTTCAGCTGCAAGCTGTAATACAGCTTTAGATATAAAAATAAACAAAATTGAGCTTTTTTTATCTTCTTGGGAATTTTCAATATTAGTTTGTGCGATTTTCCCATTTTTCAATTATAAAAGAGTTTTGTGGAAAATTTCCAATTGACATATCAAAGCCCTTTGAAGTGATGCTTCAAATTCGATTCACTCTGCGCTAATCAAGAACCAGAAATGGAATTGAGTTCATTGATTTTCGAATTTTTAAATTTGAATCAATTCAAAATCAAACAATTTTCAACTAACTGAAAAGAAATTTCTCACTCTCCTATAGTGGAAATCTATTCAGGATTTGTCGCAACTATATTATTTTCCATCAATGGTTTCTTGTTTTGAAAATTCGAAAACTCTGTCACACCTGACCAGAGAATTGTTCCACTTGGAAGAAATCGAAAGATAAGTCAAAAAAAAAAAAAAAATGTTGATTTATCTCTATTTTGGAGGGCCAGCCGAGTTCTCGAGTGTTTCCACTTTTCTTTATTGAATTTCTCCTTATTTGCTTTTCTTTGAAGAGTTTCATCCGCTTAAATACTCTTTGTTATAAATTTTTTCAGTTCTTTTTTTTATCAATCTTTTTACATAGAAATTTACAACATTTTCATGAATTTTCCTGCCGCATATTTTCACCATATTGCCAAAACTATTCGAATTAATAACTTTGAAGGCCCATTACTTCACCGTTGTTGCCTTAACCCGAATTACCTGTTATTTTTCTTTTACATCCCCTATATAGCTATAAAATGGCTGATTCACTTATAAAACTTTGTTGGGAGATTATTCAAAGGCTGATTTATAGGGCAACGAAGTGGAAATCTGTTCAACACATTCTCTATTTATTCTTCAATTCTATTGTCTATAAATATCAAATAAGTTCAATTAAAATGAACAATAAAACTATTTTATCATGAATTTTCTCGTTAATTGGGCCAATTTTTTCATCACAATTTCACTAAAACAATAATCGCCAAAAAGGGTAGCGAAAAGGGTAATATATACAATAAGGGCAAGAACAAAGTAGAGCAGGAAATTTGCATCCCTTAGCGGCTTTTGTTTTTGTAATTAAGTGAAAAACACACCAAAGGGGTTAGTTATGTTATATGTATATATAGACCCTTATTATTGCTTGAAATATTCTTCCAACAGATTGGGAAATTAGGGAAAAACGCGATACAACCCGCATCATCATTATAATAATATTATAAACTGAATTGATTTTTTTCCAGTAGAACCCCTAGTAGTTTAGGCGCCCTTATTCATCCACCCTTCTTGTAATAAATTATAATTTTTTTCGTAATGTTTTTATTGTAATAAATGCCGGTCACGTGACGTACTCACCCCATTTATTGTGTTTGATAATTGTAGACGACTTGGATTACCGCAATTTTATTACAACGACGTCGTCTTCGTTTTTGTTCAAATGATCATCGAGAAAGGGAGTTGATAAAAGACTAATAAAAGATGAGATATAGACGGAAATAATGGAACAATCAAAGCAGAATGATGCCTTTAGGAGGGTCGAAATGGAAATGAATGATTCAAATAAGGGCCGTTATAGTCCTCCTCCTCAATTCAATATTTAATAGTTCAAGAATTGGATTTTTTTCGAACAAAATATATAGACAATTCAACTTGTTAGAAGCCGAAACAAATATTCGATATTGAACAAGTTGTATGAGTGGAATAACTGTTGAAAATTGCATTTAATTTATGCACATTGCGGATATGATAAAATGGCGTTTTATTAATATAAGTGTTTCACCAACTTTTCTGAATTCCAATTCCAAGTCGAATTTGATTCATATCCCTTCAAGTTTCTTAAAGCGAGCGGAATTTGAGCCGTTCAGGATCGGCTTCTATAGGAACATTATGGAAAAATAATGAAATTCCTGCTGATGGAAATTTTTCGGCTTATTAGAGAATAATTCATGATTTTAATTTGTTCGTTCGAAAATAATTCGGGGAATTCCTTCGGAGGTTTTCACGAAGTTATACAGTTTTTAAAATAGTTTACGTTTTTTATCATAGAGACGCCTTTTCCACGCCATTTTTATGAGCCGACTCTGGACGAAAATCCCCAATTCCTTCATTATCATTCAGAACGAGCCTACTACTTTTTCCATGAATTTTCCCAACGTATTTATAATTTAGTCCATCTGTTACATTAACAATTCCTATTTGAACCAATTTAATTAAATACAGTACAGTTTAGTTCGGAAAATGGATGATTGGCTAGTTTTCCGAGATCGATGTTACTATTACAGCTATCTAAATCTTGTACGTTCCCGAATTTAAAATATTCAAACCACCTTCATTTGTTATATGGAAATTTTATGAAGCAATTTGCGGTGAACGAGTTTTCGCGATCCAAACAAATTTATCGAACTACCGCAATTTTGTACATTAGTTTTTTTTATTATTATTATTATTATTATTATTATTATTATTATTATTTTGTTATTAAGAATATGGATTGATCTGAACTTTTGTGAGATGAGCGCAAAATTTACATTTCAATGATAAAAGTTGTTGGACTTCACCTTTTGAATATTCGATGGGAAATGTAAATTTGGAGTTAATTAGTGAAGGTTCATCGCAAGTTTTTGTATAATTGAAGGTAATCACTTCACAGCTGTCTTTTAACCGGAAATTTTTATCTCGAAAATTCAACAACTCAACGAAATACAATCGGGAGTTATTAATTTGTAGATCAGTGATTCCAAATTGTACACACTATACAGGATGTTTCACGACGATCGTTAGTTGGACGAATTTCGAAAAGTATTCAGGATAAAAATTTGTATTCTTAGCAAATTTTGAATTGAATGAAAATATTTCCAATTCAATCGTAATTCCGGCTCTACCGGAAACTCATACCAACTTCATTATTTAAAATAGAACATGGTATAGTTGAGTTTTTAGCTTAATTTTAGATATACAGAGTGATCAAGAAATACTGTTTAAGTTGGCAATCCTACTTGGAGGTTTTTTGTGTTTAATGATTTGCAACACTACACCGGAAATCTCTGTATGACAGATAATTCAATTTGAATCAACACTCAAATGTCAGTTAAACGTCAAAGTAGTTGTCAAACAGCAGTTCTACCATTTTAAAATGAAATTCAGAATTGCCAACTTAAACAGTATTTCTTGATCACTCTGTACTTTCAGCAAGTGCTATACCCAATCTCAATGGATTCCGGAGCTTAGTTATTACTAAACCCCGGACCTATAAGTTCAGTTTAAGGTTGTCGCGCGTCTAACGCTGTCCATTGGCGCAGTTATTTTTGTAATATGAGCAAACAAGTGAATGTCAGCGAAGTGACGTGTTTTGAACTGCATTCTAATAAAAATTTTTAATCGAATAAATAATAAAATATTATGAAGAACTGATGATTTTTTGAGATGACAATTTGAAATAAAAATATTCGATAAAGATTAAAAATTAATTAATAATACGATACGCCTATGAAATAGTGACAGGGAAGAGGTAAATGTCAATATGGATTCAATAAAATCAGACACCAATTTTTTAAAAGGTGACGTCGCAAGGTTATTTTGATAGTTTTTATAAAATTTATCTCTATTTCTATGCAAAAACATCGTCGATTAGTGGAAGAAGCAGTTTATTCACATTAGTTACCGATGTGCCGCTCTAATGCGATTTTTCTAGAGACCAGCTTCCTCTGTGCTGCTGTACGGGCAAATTTCCGAGCCTTACTAATATACAAGTTTCCTCTCTCTGATCACTTTCACCAACTATATCTAAAATCAAGTTAGTCTTGTTTTTATCAACTCATTTGTTTCGTTCATAGTTGATCAGATTGTGAACATAATGTACAAATTAGAAAATTTAAATTGTGAATATGAAAAAGATGCCGATTTAAAACCAGAAGATGTCAAAATTTTGTTAGAATGGACGAGTAAACAGCCACAACTACCGGAAATTTCAGGTAAATTTAGCAATTTTCCTTATCAAAAAAAACTGAATTACGAGCCAATCGTCTGCTAATTTTTTTAGAATTTCAAGCCTTAATATTTCTACAAAGTTGTTATTATCGCATGGAATTAGCCAAAAATGCTCTAGATAATTATTTTACAATACGTACATTATGTCCGGATATTTTCACAACCGTCTTAGATGACCATTTATTGAAATTAACAATGGATATTACGTAAGTGGACGGTCATTTTATTTTATAATTTATTCAACAAAATGTCAATGTTATTTCGAGATTAGGTTATTGGCGCCATTGCCACGACGTCCACCAAATAATTACAAAATTATTTACACTCATTTAATGGATTTCAATGCGGATTATTATAATTTTAATTATCAAGCGAAATTATTCGATATGTCAATAATTTTGGATTTGAATTTGAATGGTATCAGTCCTGGTTATTTTATTATTTTCGATTTGACAGGTTATACTTTGAGTCATTTAACAAAATTCAATTTAACAACAGCCAAAAATATTATTCATTATTTACAGGTTATTATTGTTAATTTTATGATTATTTAATTCAAAATTATTACCAAATTTATAAAAATTACAGGAAGCATTACCGATACGTTTGAGAGGTATCCATGTGATTGATTCAGTGCGTTTTATTGATAAAGTATTGGCACTTTTTAAACCGTTTATGAAAAAAGAACTAATCGATCTGGTGACTTTACTATTTTCGTTAACAATTCAATAATAATAATTATTTTTATAGTTCAACATTCATGCTGATGGTCTAGATAGTTTATACAAATTTATACCAAAAGAATGTCTACCATCCGATTTGGGTGGATTATCGCCATCTTTCAAGCAATTACAAGGTAATCTAATAAATTTTAATATTCAACTATTGGTAATTGTCCTCTTCAAACAGATGAAACCAATAAACAGATCATCGATAATTTCGATTTTTTTCTAAATCATCAAAAGTTACGTGTTGATGAAACGAAACGTACTGAAAAAGCGAAAAATATTAATTCAATGTTCGGCGTTGATGGGACTTTTAAGAAATTAGAAATCGATTAAATTCAATCAATTATTTAAAAGTTTAGCTGTATTGTTGGTAATATTGGAAATAAAATTGGTGATAATTTTTGTTTTATTGTATCCTTCAACTTTCTATCCTATCTTTGAATAAATATTTGGTTTTTTTCGAAAAAAATTCTGTTTTACCCTATTTTGATTTCGCGGACCTTCTTTCAACAAATTATTCAAGAGAAAAAATTATTTATGTCATAGATTGTCACATCAAAGGATTTACGTCAAATTTAAAGCAAAAATTCAGATAAAAATTGATGATGAGTGCTCCAAATTTGAAAAAAATAAGTCAACTGAGAAAAAGTCACTTTGAAAAAATAAATTTTGAGGCTCTGTAACTCCGTTATTTGAGAGTTTTTGGAAAAATGAATGGGAAGTTGAAGCATCAATTTTTCACCCCTCAACTTTTTTGTTCATTTCCGGCCACCCTGTAGAGATGATTGTAATTATTTTTACCCGTTGTTGACGATATTTCGTAATAAGTATAGGGGAATCCCGCAATTCAAATAGCTCCTGGTGTTCGTCGTTATTACCGACTAGAATTAGAAGTTATATGTTTAAAATCAACCGATTTTGGAGAAGTTAATTAATACGGTCGCAATAGAGATTAACATATTTGAATAATTATGAATATTTGAATTTAAATTCAAATTTGTATAGATATAGAAATCAACTTGCCATCCATTTCTGAGATGGATATGTTAATTAAGTCTTAGTATTCTAATGGGAATTATTTCGAAAAATTCCCACAATTTGACTCAAACAAATAAAATCTATCCTATATAATCATCAAGTTATTAATGTTATTTCTCGTTTTATTCCATATGAATTGCGAACATAATAACAGATTGTTTAGCCTCGATATATTCGATCATTGATTTCTGCCTTTCTCGATTCGATTTGCAGAATTTCTAGATAACTGTTATTGATCGAAATGAGTCTAATTCGACAAATAAATAATTTTTTTTGTTGTTGTTGCAGTTGAATACGTATCCAGTTCCATCATTGAAATTGGATTCGTGTTGAACGATTTGGGGGTTAACCATCTATATTTGTTCACTAGTCCGGATGGATGGGAGCTCAATCGATGGTAGATAATAACAATTACACACAATACTAATGAAATCGCCTATTTCCACGAGAAAATTCAACATTGTTACTTCATTTAGATGTAAATATTTCGAAATAGAAACAGCAGCTGTACATTTTCTTGTTGTAAGGATCGAAAGGCTTATGTTGTGATAAATGTGTTCCAAAAACTAATATCATAATGTCGGGACATTTATATCAACGGAGAAACAATAAGAGGAACAAAACTTTATAGATATGGAGGAATAGAAGAATTGTAGAGCTTGTCGTATACAATGTCTTGGATCATTTTTTTACTCAACAACAAGATAAATGATGGTTACACTGTATATTTTGTGGAGGAAACGACTAGGTCGACCTATATCGGTGGAAAATCGCAGGAACAGGGGCGGCTTTGAGTGATTAACGCCCTCTATTCGCGCAATAAAAATGAAACGCGAAAATCTTGATGATTGATATTTGACGAATTCATGATATTTTCGACAAAATATTTGATTTTCCCAACGAATAATTCATTTCGACCTTTATCAATAATTCCATTTTCCGGCAACTGTTGAAGTTTTCCACAGTTAAATTTTCCCTTGGAACATTCTTGTTTCCAACAAAGTTCGTCATAATTTCCAGGTCGACATGTCGGATTTCTCACCGTCAATTCGAATTTATGTTCTCGAAAATTGACAACTTCCTCTAAAAACTCGAGAATTTGCCAACGAATCCAGTTTTATCAGCGAATTTGAAATTTTCGTTATTCACCATTAATTTATTATTTCACAAATATAAATATTTTAGAGTAGAATTTCAAGTTTTAGTGAGAATCTTTTTTTCGCGTTAAAATTCCCCTCTTTTGTGTTGTTGAAGCTGAATTAGATGTTTAATTTGCCGGAAAATTGGCGGTTTTTTTCGAAAAATATCTCATGCGTTTCAAAATTGATGTTAATGGGAAAAACGCAATTTTTTTTTCTCTCTCTCTCAGTTTTCGATCTAAACTCGGATATTTTGGTCAAACAAAAAGTGCGCAGGATGTTAGATCAACATCCATAGCAAAAGTGAAAGAGCCTCGAAACGGAAATAGAATTTAGGATAAAGAATACACACCCATAATGCGGTTAATAGCCGCAAAACAATAATAACAGCAACAACAACAACAACAAAAAATTAGATTATAAGGGAGAAACACAATGAGAATAATGAGAACGCACAATTACAAGCCAAATTAACCAAAACAAATAATAGCGTAATGCCGTACCTGTTTAGTTTCAAGTTTGATTTGTTTCCACCCTCTTGTACGCAAATAATAATAATAATAATAATAATGAATAGAGCCGAGGGTTGTTTATCGATAATTTCGCCTTTTATTTTTTTTTAACAACAACAACGAAGACTTAAAATAATAAATCCAGGTGAAGTTGGATGTGACTCTAATGGCTCGTAAATAATTACAATTTTTTTCTTTGATCACGCTTTTTATCTTTGGTGGTTGTAAAATTTGAATACTTTAATAAATCATGCGGTTGGTTCGACGTTTTTTTACTTCTTTTAGTATTGTTTGATTATAAGATGTTTCTTCATAAAAAAAAACTCTTATAGACGACTACCCTTGTGATATTGCCATACCAACATCAAAGTCATTATCTCCCCTTCAATTCTCCCTTTTTGGGCACGTCGATAATAACTGGGGCGTTGCAGGTGAATTGAATCGGCAACACAACGACAACAATTTTGATAAATTCGAATTATAAAAGTGTTGTTTTAGAAAAATCGATCAAACTTTATTGGGATTCGTTCCGATATCGCTATAATATCGACTTTTATCAATGGCCCTTATTACCACTAAAAACTACACAATATTATTGAAGTATATTGAAGCCAAATCTATCGTTCAATAACATAATAAAACGAAAATCCAACAATATACCTTCAATAACAACAGTCTATATTACAAAACTTTCCAATAACGTTATAACCGAAAAATTACTTATTTTAGAAAAAACGACTATATTCTTGTTGAAGTCAATAACTATAATTAATCATTCAATTGTAGATTTGACACTAGGATAAGGGTCGTTATGTGACTCATCATTTAATCAGAAAAAGGGGGGCGGCATGGAAATTCTTACGTCATCCGCATCATCCCTTAAATGCAATCTGTGCACATAAAACTGATCATAAATAAATCCATATTAAAGAGATGATTCAATTGATATAATTAGAAAGAATTGGTCGAGATAAAGATCAGGATTTCGTTCAATATTAATGATACTCGAATCGATGATTAATCAATTAAAAATGTGACCGATTCCATCTTTCACCCGGAAAATAGAACGAATATCGAAACAAATATCACTTATCTTTGTTTATTCGAATATTCTATCCTGCTTCGGCATAAATTCTTAATAGACATACGACAAACATTTATACGCTTCGTTTCTCTTGAACTGTAGCGTATTTCATTCGGCTAAAGGATATGAATAAGGATATGCTTCGAATAAATTCAGGAATGTTTAATTTAATCGAAACTCCTGAAAAACTTTTATATTCCAATCGTTGTTTCAGGCAATTGGACAAATCCGATAATTATAAATAATGAAATTATTTGCTTTTATTATATTCAATATTATAAATCTAAATTAAACTAGAATGAGGATTGTTGGCGTTCATTACATAATTAGTTGCAGGAATGTATGACTGTTTCACTTTTACCGCATCCGAGTTATTATTAAATGGCGTTCTATTTCAGTTGAAGGAAGCTCGAATATGAAACGCTACGAAATGTTTATAGAGCGAGAAATACGATTCGAAAGGAGAAATTACAGCTCCCGCCCTTAATTTCCACAATTGCCAACAACAGGAAAAAAAATTGGATCGATTGTTCCAATTTTCAGGATAATGAAATTTTTTTCTGCTCTCAACATGTAAAAATGCTAAAAATTCGCTTTTGATGTTTATATGAAGTGTCGAGTGCATGTTAATCTTGATAATCGCGACTATTTCGCTTTTTGAATATTTATCCGTTTTTATGTTGAATTTTCCGCTTTAATAGTTGAACGGAAAAATATGATCGCGAATTTGGAGTGAAATTGACGGAAAAAAGTGTGGTTATTCTGTAATTTTCAGGTTTTGCGGTTGTTGGAATCAACCGAAAAAATGTTTGCGTGTTAGAACTTAATATAAAGTAATCATTCCATCTCCGTCTTGTACATTAAACAAACTCTAAATGGTTGTTGAAACAAAAAAGGAAAAGATTACAAAGTTTGTAGTAAATACTTTATAGAGCAAGGGGGCTTTCTTTTGAACAACTTGTATAACAAGCTGGGCTGTAAGGGCAAAACATTTGGCAAAGTTTCAAATTATTTCCCGAAGAAAATTGCACAACAATCAACTATTTTCAATTTTAATGACTATCTAAATTATTCAATCTAGAAGCTAGATTTGGAAAAAATGTTGATCTCCGGAAGTTTTAAATGACTGGAAGAATGCAACCGAATGTATTAAGTGGGCGCCACATTTCTGTTTAATTATTCGGCGAAACATCAAAGTCTGAAGAATAAATTGAGAAAAACGACAAAAACTGATGATTAACATCAGGCCACTAACCCTTATTTTATGTTGTACATTTGACATGTTCTTGAGAACTATTTTTGTATAAAAATGAATAAAGCAGTCACGAATACGAATATTTCATACAATAAATAGAGAAATGGAGAGAGAAACCAGGCCAAAGGGTTGAGGGTGGATTTCGCTCGTTGTTTTTTCGTTATTTAAACTACGATAATTTGTAAACGACCTTTTTTTTCTCCAATCTAAGCCGATAATTCTCGATCAATATCCGTAGTAGTTGTTCAATGACCTTTTCCAAGTTGAATTCTTTTACATTATATCCATTAACTTGAAATCGAATTGGAAAGGTCACGTAAGTAACAAAATCGTCTAATCTGGAGAATTTACAATAGAATTGCTGAATCAGCTAGATCTCCTAAATTGTTCCAACCAATCAAATTATTAAACAGACAGTAAGACAACTGAAATTACAGATGCCTCTGCAAATCTCTACACAATGAGCCACAAAAAAAACACGAATCAGCAAAAGCTGGAAATTGAGCCTAACTCGAAAAATTCACACTAAAGTTAACATACAAAAATTTCATTACAGAAAACTTAATCTGTCAAAAAACGTGCATTTGTCTTCTAAATATTGGGAGAGAATTTGAATTTTTGGCGTCGAATTTACATCGATCCAAAAATCCCAATTAGGGACGGTCGTAAATTGGACTTCTGATAAATTTCCCTTAAAGAAAAAATTCCAGAAGAATCAAAATTCTGCTGGAAAGCGTGTAAAATTACAGCTTTATTTGTGGACGTTGTGAAACCTAACAATTTGACGGGAATTTTGCTGGAAATCACGAGAATTTCTGATTATTACCGGCAACGAAACCGCTATTATCAACAATCTAGGAAATGAAATGGAATAAATCTCAACAGGGCCTAATAAAATTCAAATGAATTACATTTTGATGAATCGTTCCAATCTGATTGGAGAACATTGCTATAAATTTCCATACACAACATGCGAGTTGATAACAATTTTCCACAATTGGAATTGATTATTAATAAAACACTCATTATTTGAACCATAAAAAGAAAATAATACATCTCTGGATATTTACCGGATTTATCACAATTATTGATAGGAATGCCGTTGAAATCTCTCAAATGACCATTAAACACGACCACTATTCTGTCATCCAATTAGTCGGTTTTGTTTAATCAACTTAAACCTGCATCAAGTTATATTCCACATTGGTGGTAGGAATTTAATTGGAATAGAACCGATAAAATTCAGCTTACTAGAGAGGTAAATGGGACATTTCACCCGAAAAAATTACCAACAGAATTGGTAACAATAACTAAAATTATTCGATTGTATGTGTCGGCACAATTTTAGAAAAGGGTGCGTGTTAATCCTTATCAAGGGAATTTGTTCTAATAATTCTAATTAATCAACCCTTAGAATTGTAGAATTCATTTAGATTATTGCAATCTAAATCGATATTATTAAAATTTCAACAATAATCGATTAGTTACGTTATACCCCCGTATACCTTTCTCTATTGATAACAATGTTGATAACAACGAATGGGGTGCGTTATCAGATTCAGCGAATGGAAAACTCCCAATATAATCGTGATCAACTGTTATAGTCAACAAAAAAAAACAAAGAAAAAAAAATTACAAATATTGCAAAAACTGTAATTTGTATCTCAAAGCTTCATTTCAAATGAAAATATGTGAGTTTTGCATTTGTTTTTTTTTCTCTCCAATACTTTCAGCATGTGGTGAATTGATAATCTGTTTTTGACATAAGAAATTCGTTAGACTTATCGTTTGTGATTGGAAATAGGGCAATTTTCGTCCTTATCGCGAAAGATTTTCCGGTTTTTTTTCTATCGTCGGATGAAACTTGAAATCTTAGCTCTTGAATTATGCGGATAAAAAAAAACAAAAAAAAATTGAAATAAATTGTTTCCAAAAGACGAACTGTACATGACAAGTTAGTTTTTCCTATCTAAAATAATTAATGATGCAGATAGTATTTAATATAATAAATCATCTATGTCTAATCTTAAACTTGCCGGATTATGAGCCGGTGCTACGCGTTATTCTACAATATTGATGGACACCTCTTTTAGACCGTAAATAACGCGGAATATCTAGACTAAAAATAGACGAATTAACCGCAATATTCGTGAAATTTTTATATATTCGCGGAATTCACAAACGAGGCCAATGATAACGCGAAAATTTGCTCCAATTTCTCCAAATTGAATCGCGTAATTTGGAATAGAATCGCGCAGATATCGGAGATGATCGCGGATAGCGCGAAAATTCGCGCAATTCTCCCACTGGAAATAGTCGAGTCCATTTGTGAACTTTTCTAGTGAGATTTATCAAATGACATGAACCTTACGTGTCGTACATAACAAAATAGAGTCTGTCGCATAAAAACACGTTTCATCCCCCTAGAGATCAGGGCGGCTGAGTCCATATAGAAAAGGTCTTTATCCACATCTGTGTAGATCCAGCTACGCATAAGCAATATTCAAAAAGTAACGTAATTTCCGGGGAAATACCGGCAAAAATCGAACACGAGAATCCACAATAGCGAATTGTTAATTCATAAAGTTCTCTGGAACATTTGCAATTGGATTCGAATTTACATAAAATGAATAGTTGTGGATTTCGAAATTGGCATTTGTTCAATTGATGGAATACAAAAAATGTCCAGACTTCCGTCCATATGTTCAACAGGAATTGTGAATTTGTGGAAACTTCCCCGATTTCCTCCATCAAATGTAAACTTGATAAAGTGCTAATCATTCGAAGGGCTATTATCAATAATTTTTGTTTTATTTATCAATTTCCCTATAAATATTTACATAGTCCCAGAGCAGCGTTAGGAAAATGTTACAATTTTATTTATAATATAGAATTTGTCACGTCCTGTTTTGAAAACGGTGAATAAATGTGGAAAATTCAACGCCATTAATGCCAAACTGTTGGTAATAAAATTGGAAAAATTACCCGAAAATATGTGGGATATTTTCGTGGGAAAAACATCAATTTTCTCTTGTATTTTTTGTAATAATCAAATAAAAAAAAAACGCCTGTCTATTCGATGATTCCTATCAAAAACATACCAAAATTATTGTTCGAATTATTGATTGGATGGGTTTGTTCGTATTTATTTCGGCCTTGTCGGCCACGTAGGGGTCTTTAGAATTCTAGCTTTCACCTTGTCCTCTAACAAATTTTTTCTATCGTCATAAACTCGAATAAATGATTGTTTTATTTATTTTGAAAAACGAACTAGCCATACCCAAGTCAATATTTGTGAATAAAAAAATTCCGTTGTTTTTATTTTCTAGATTCAACTGTTATGCGGTTTCCGGGTAAATAGCTCTATTTTTAATTCCGGGGTGTATTATATTTGCATATTTTCCACTAACCAAATGACTATAATTATAACAGCCCCAACCCTTGTTTTACTAAAGGCTATGGAAATAGGGTTGTGGCATGGTAGGTAGAATTACACGAAAAATTCACATTCTAGCTGGATTTTGGCTGGAACTAGCAATAAATTAGATTTTTATACAGCGTGTCCCAATCACAATTATCACACTAATATCAATATTAATTTGGTTAATAGTTAATAATTCATAAATTGTCGGCTGGGAGAATAATTTTAATGTGAATTATACGGCAGTTGTTGGAAGGTGGGAGTTTTGAATGGGATGCGCTGTATGTCGGTAAAGTCGTTTAAAGTTTGCAATTTTCTTATTGAATCAAAGCAAATACGAGCAACTGTTATCAAAACTCTATGATGATAGAGTAAACACGATTTGAATAACAGAATTAATGAATGAATAATTACGTTTTGTTATCAATAAAACCAATAATAAAAATTATTAATTGTTAATCAAACTTTGATTAATAACAAAATACTATTTATTGTTATTATCGGTTACGACCCGACTTTTATAAATATTATCGAATATCCCACACAAACACCATATTTTTCCTCTCACAGAAAGGAATCTAGAGTAGTCAAATATCTGATAATCAATCATATCGATAATTTCACTAAAAATAGAACAAAATGTGACGAATAAATAAATCAACGTTATTTCAGTATCATCTTCAATTCTTTCAGTAATTGTTCAGTTCTCAAAATAATTTTGTTGATTTTTCTCTAGTTTTCCTGATCCTGTTAAAGTTTTGGACAATTCTCTAATATCTTCTATTGTGGATAAATGTCTAGTTTTTTTTTTTTAAATTGTTATTTTTCCAGGTTTCATCTGATGTATTTTCCCTTCAATTTTTCTTTAATAATTATGTTTTCGGTTAAGTTTCCAGCAAAATTCTCACTATTTCACAATAAAAATCCACACTTTCACCGATCTTATCAATTTTCCAATAATCCCACTACATATACAGTAAGACCTCGTTTAAACGGACTACTGGATATGACCCAAAAAAGTCTATAATAAAAAGTCGGTTGAATTGGGAACCTATTTTTCGAATTTCCAAAAATCGATAGTAGGCGTCCGTTGTTTTACAGACTCAAAATATAGAATTTTCGACGGTTCACCGGTTGAGAGCCACTGATTCAAATCAATAAAATGTTCAATTCGCGTGTTTCTTTGTCGATGCGCCTCATTCTCGGCCTATAAATCGAAAATTCTATTTTAAAATGAAACAAACAAAAAAAAAAGAGCCATCAAGATTTCAATTAGCGATTTCGTTAAGGAACAAAAATATTAACATTTCAAAGTTGATTTTTGTGAGCTTTTTAATATTTAATGAACAGAAAGTGTAGAAAACACAGACAAAAATAAAGCTTTTTGTTTGTAACAAAACGAAAAGTAACACAATAAAAACAACAAAATCGATACAAAAATAAATTATTTATAGCTACCTTGAGAGTTCTGGAAATTTATGGTAACTTTAATAAAAACAACGATAAAGCGTAGAA
>JAZBGZ010000550.1:0-13559 GCA_037414795.1 Stenodera caucasica | reverse complement strand
GATAATCAAAATTGAATTTCACCCCTCTAAAGACCTTATGTAGACCGCATAGAACAAAACAATTTACAAATTCAATTATAGAAATCGACTCGTTATAAATTGAAAATCGTCGGAGATTTGACAAAAACGGACAACTATCTCCACATTTATATTCCCAATATAATAAAATAGAACAAATGGAATTTCAAATTTTATTGTCGATAAGATTGGATTCGATTCCAATATAATCGTATAACAAATGATTTGTTCAACAAGTCCAATTGGAGAGGATCTGCTTAATATGCCATAAGTGGTCTTGTTTGTTTTTTTCCCACCATATTCTCGTTTATTTTTGGTGGATCGTCGAAATGAAAAAAAAACAAATTACAACATTCTCGTTATTCACATTTCTGTCATTGTCGTTCGTTACAAAAGTCCTCATGTCGTTATATACGAAGTTGACAGCCGTATTAATGGCCAGTAATAGGATAGAAATATCACTTGAAACCCAGATTATATTGCTCGGTTTTATTTTTCCCACTAGCCTGTCTAAAAGGATTATTAACAAAACTAGAACATAAAAACTATTAAGTGTGAAAATCAAATTATTATTTGAAAATGTGACGATATCGAGCAATTTAACGTTAGTCACTCAATAAAACCAACTTCAACATATGCTAATTAGATTCGAGTTTTTTTCTGGAATATTTCATAAATGAATCATTACATTTATGGTTTGGTAATTAGAAGACGGCTGTAATTCCAAATAACTGTCTTAATTAAAATGATAATTCGAATACGGTATTCTAATCTAATCGTTCTTATATTTCGTTAAAGTGAAGCAAGATCCATTTCCAGTTAGATTATTGTTGACCATAATTGGAGAAATATCGCTTTTGCTCGAATTCCAACCAATAAAAAATTGACTAGTTAATAATTTTATTCCGAAGAGACACGGGTAATCTAACAGAAAAACTTTCGAGTAGGTGGACTTCCTGTAATCCGAACTGGAGCCTATTCTAATCCGAACATTTTTCGGGACGGAAATTTGTTCGAAATTCTAGACGATAGAAATTTCGGAAAGGCTGCAGCCAAATTCGGGCTTGAAACACGAAAAAAAATTGGGATCAAAACAACCGTAAATGAGTCTACAATAAAAAGATAATGACGGTGATATTTAACAAATGAAAATGTTTAATTAAGATAGAGAATAAACAAAATTTCGTGATTTTACTCGAATTAGCAAAAAAGGCTTATTGCCTTCCATCATAATTTTATTCAATAGCTAAATGATTTATTTTCAATTAAAATTCAAATATTTAAATTATCATATAGTCGAATAAATTTTGTTGAATTATAATGAATAAACATGAATTTGAATGCAAAAATCTAATTATCAACAAACGGAATTATTCCAAAAAAGCCAGATTATTTATAATAACAACCACAGGTAAAATTGATGGGAAGGTCTCGAATCCTCTTACTGTGTAAACCCATAATTAAATGAAATTAATTTTCCATCATATTTTCGGGATGTGCAATAATAGATGGGAAATTGAATTGGAAATAAATGTGTAATTAATGATAGAGCGCTGTACTAATTTTCATCAATATTTAATCATTGATAATTATTTATCTTGTTAAAAATTTATTCGGATATTCATAATTCAGTAGGATTTCATTGGAGAAAAACAACACTCAAACTACAGACTTGCTAGTTTTCATGATCATAAAATGAATCGATTTTATGGATATGTTTAGAAAAAATTCACGCCTATAATTGCTGGAAAAGGTCATATTTCCAATAAATGTACAGCCCACAATGATCGCCCAAAATTCATAATTATATAATATTTATTTATATTTCTTTGGAAATCGAATTTTACATGTTATTTAGAATTTTCGTTGAAACGATTTACATTACAATAGATAGTTGGCTACATCCCCTAATAGAATACGACACAATTTCTATTCAAAAGTTTTTCCAATAGGGGATGAAATTAGGAAAAAAGTCGACATAAATCGATTCCCGGCTCAAAGGATTTCTACAACTAATTGCTTATTTCCATTTTTTAGTCGACATTATTTTTTTTCCCATCCACCCTTAGCAACCCTTGTTGATAATCACTCTATTTACCCCGGATCTCTATCGAATATTCGATAATTTCAACTAACACATACTCACAACCCGGAAGGCTTGTTTATTTTCATTTCAATCGTTCACATTTTATGTTCCTACCCCAGTTTTTTTTTTGTTTCCAAATATAATAATAAATTTTGAAAATATTTAGTGTAAATTTACTTGATAAACATACTTAAGTCATATATTAGGTTTATTGTAAATATTTGAGTGATTGTTTATTAAAATATGAATATTGGCCACCCAGTCGCTGGAGCGTTGTCAGATTTGGGAAATTATTCAAGGGAAAGAAGATCGTCTCACCGTATCAACAACAAACAAAATTTTATTGCCCGTTTTATATGAATTTGTTCCCGTCTGTGAGTCGGAAGGGTTGTTTGATTCAAGACGATATTTCCATTTTTGTTGTTGTTGTTTTGGGAAATTACATAAGTTTTTCTTGTTATAGTCGAATATAGAGGAGAACTCACCAACAACAAACGAAAATATCCAAAACGAAAGCAATAGAGATTTCTTCTTCATCTCGTGTCTACAGGTCTTCCATGTGACGTTGTTGCAACCGTAACAACCGCATAATAAGATCTGATAATTACCGGATCACTTGATATTATTAATCAGTTTATTTTTTGTTTTTGATGATTATAATTTTTGTGTTGTTATTGTTTTGGATTGGGAAACACTGGATTTTGTCGAATTGATTGATGGAAATCGCGTTTATATTTGTTTTAATTATATTTTTATTTAGGATTTTTCTTTTGATTATAATCACTAGAGTGTATTCTACACATGTGCCATTGTGGCTTTTTCGTAGTCGACAACAACACTCTCTTCTATTTTACCAAAAGGCAGCAGCAGCAACAGCAACACTATAACACGCGACTCTCATGGAGAGCAGCACCAGATATCCCACACAGATCGTCAGAGAGTTCTCTCTCTTTCTAATCTATATGTTGTACGACTGGTGGAGTATTGACCGGGGCCGGGGAAGACTGTCTTGCGCCGAACTCAATACGTCCCCTTTACCGCCCCAATCGACGTCGTCGTCGTCGTCGACATCGTCAACGTCGGAATTCACTATAAACCAGGGGCGGATCGGCCCCCTTAGTTGCAGACTTAAAAGATAATCAACCAACCAACCAAACTGATCTAATTGAACAACGCCCCTATTTGAAGCAACAGTAACGACGACGGCGGGAAATCCGACACGGTGACGCCGACTACGACAACATTTTACACATAACGACAACCGAGTCCTGGAGGAGACATTGCGACTTTCAACCGGAAAAGGGTCAAGGCGTTCCATAACTTTTATGGGAAAATTACATTTTATGAAACGTATTCTTCAAACAAATCCATATATCCATCTCGGCCTCATCACACCCCTAAATATAGAAAAACATACAGTAACTCCAACTTCAAAATCTAGAGCTCGCTGTCATTTTGCTCCAATTTGGAGTCATCTCCAGTAAGTCCGTTAATTCGAGTCACAATTTTCTTTAGAGATTGTCAGAATTTTCAGTTTTCAACACTTTTATAACTCTATCCTTGAGTTTCATAGAAATAGAAAAAATAGATAGATTGAATCCCTTCTAAATCGCCATTAAATCATCTTTTTCGACAAGATTTATTTTGGATATTACGAAACGCCTTTAGGCCACTTTAAATTTGAATTCGATCGAAAAATTAATAGGCAACATAAGAAATCGAATTAAATTCCCATTCCGTATTCTCGAACCCAATCTAAATCTTTGGTACAACTAGTTATTATACCAACATCATGTTAGCCTTGATCTTGATTGTGTTCTGAGCAACGTGGCAATCGAGACAGAGATGAAGACGATGTTTAGGAATATTGCTGACAATTTATACGAATTCCTATAAGATTTTCGTTGATAATTCGGTTAATTTTAGGTCTATCATTGAAAAGATTTAGTAATAACAAATTTTTGTTTCAATGCCAAGTTATAAATGGCTACTTTAAATTAAATAACAAACACACAATTCAACTAATGTTACAACCTGTTAATGGCTTTTTCCCTACTATCAACAACAACAACAACAACAACGTCTTCGAAAATTTGTTGAAAATTGTTGAAACATTGCCAAAAACACTAAAATCCAAGAATATTTGTGGTTAGATCGTTTGTTCCTTAATTGTTTCAAATCTAATAAATCACGACATGTGAGATATCTCATGAATATACTCCTTAATTTTCCCAATTGGATGTAGGTAGATGTAAATAGTTTTCATTATTGTTCAACACCCACTAGAGAATTTCAAAAAATACGATTACAATTATTCAAAAGTCGTCTAGTTTTATCTGCTATCAAATCGAAAAGAAATAACGATTTTTAATTGGCTGACAGTCGGGTCAGTTGTTTTATTACAATTGTCAGTAATCGATAATCGTAGTTGGCGTGGATGGGGGGCGAGAAATTTTATGATCCGTCTCTGAACTGGATTGTGTCTTAGCGGCGCCACAAATACGATGAATTTTCTCCATCAATAAGTTGAATTTTTTCTTCAAATGTTATCAAATACGGTCCTGTACATTTTTATTTTCTTTCCATTTGATGCCTTCACGTTTATAGAATTTGTTAGAAGATGCAAGACAATATCATACCGTTTTCGACATTTTTCACACATTCGCCAACACCTGTCTTTCAACATATCCCAAGTGAAATTCCCCACTTCACAGATTTTTTTTTATTATTTAGTAAACATTCCAGATGAAAAAGGAAACAGGCTGTGAATTTTCACGTATTTTAATTCATAAAGTTCGTAATTTGTTTCACAACTAAAATCGTAGATTGAATACCAGAAGAGGAAAAAATGAGCTTATATGAAAAGAGGGTTGGTTATCGCGTAGATTTGAATATCGCCTCTAGCTATTTTCCTGTATATTTCACTTTCCTTATTCTCAATTTAGAATATTCTCCAATACTAACAGAATTTTGTTATCCTCTTTTTCCACACAAACCCCCCCAAAAAAAAAAAATTGTTTATGGTTGAGATTAGTCGGTTTTGCTACCTGGTTTTCATGTAATTTTTTCACATTTTTCGATGCCAACACACCTGCTGCCTATGCTATTTTTTGTTCAAGTGGCCCTTTCTAAATATGCGACTAAAGAAAGGCTTTATTCAGTTGTACAGATAAGAATAGGTAGGCCGAAAACGGTCCCAAAACAGGTACAACTGTTTTGTTGTAATCCCCATAGAAAGTTTACAATAATAATGGAAAAAAAAAATTGAATTAGAACTTTATGTACATGATTTTTTACTCGTTTTTCACTTGAAAATTAATTGATATTGGCCACAGAAAAAAAACAAACACTGTTACCAATAATAAATCAAATCCTTTCTACTTTGATTGACTTCGAAGCCCAACTTCATCAATATTCTTCAAATGTAGAGCAAGTTTTAGCCATATCCCGATAGTATCTTGTGATAGAATTAGAGACGAAAATTAATCATTTATAAATGTGGGATAAAGATTGAGATTTGTCATCCAAATATCATCAAAACTGTATCCAAAGAATATCATTCGATACTGATTGAACCCACCCCAATTAGAAACTTCATATATTCAATTTTATTCTTATTTATAATAGAGATTTGAGCTGTTATAATCAGTGGCGTAACTAGTGTCCAAAATTTAGATTTAGAACTGTTAACAAAATTCAAAATTTCGAATAAATAACGGACCTATTCAAATTTATAAAATGACACTTTAAATAAATCGCGTGAAACATTAAAAAAAACTGGAACTATGGAAATTGGCCAATATAATTGAGTTAAAACTTTTTTTAGAACAATCTATTATTTGAAGCCTTAAGAATTACTCTCTAAATCGAATAATTAGGTATCTATTGATAAGAAATTTGAGAACATTAATGAAAGTTATAAGCTAAATCCAATTCCATCCTACCACAACGACCATGATCTTGAGCCTCGGAAAAACGGTACGTAAAAAACTTTAGTATTAAACTGTAACAAGAAATACGAAGCATTTGGTTGATTGCAACCAAACAGTGCTGATTGTTACTTTTACTTAAGTAACGATAAGTAAAAGAGAAATGTACAAGAAAATTTTGATAATTTCGAGAAATTTGCGGTAGTTTTACACCGTTTACTTTACTGTTTAGTTTAAATTTTTATTTAATTTAGTCAGTTGGATGCGTTAGTGGAAATTTCCACGAAAATATGTGCTGAAGCCTTAATAAATTTGATCAATTTGAAAATTTATTTGTGATGATTATTAGTTTGTTGCAAATTTTTGTGTTTTTTGATAGAACATTGCCGAGATGATATTGATGAAAAAAATTGTTTTAATTGTGTGTTTTTCAATAATCATCAATTTTTCCGGAAAAGGTAAATTTAATTACAATTTTCCATTTATAGATTGAACGCTTTTCAAACATCAAGTTTAGGTCAAGGTGAATATTCTATCAACGAGCTAGTTTCACGCATCTTATATAAATCAAATTACCTAAATATAAATAATTACTAATTACATCAAAACAAAACATAGTCGCGATTACTATTTCGATCGCCATAAATCAGATTTGAGTTTTCTTGATAAATAGAAAGGAGTGCCTAGTTTTTTGTAGAACGATTGCATATTGAATATAAATGGTCTTTTTTCGTTCTTTGTTCGAGATCAAAATAGTATTTCGAAAACATTACTTAAATGCATCTAAGAATACTAAAAACGTTCATTGTTTCCAAAATTCTTGCTTAATAAAAAATAATCGATTAGTCGATGTTTCGGTTGTTGTTCAACAAAATTGCCAAACAAATTCCCCAATATAGCAATAAAATTAGAGATCAGGATAGAGATCAAATTTTTTTTTCAAATCATCGATTTGTTACAGATGCATTTACCGGAATATTCAACGTTTTCGATTTGAGATATTGGCAATGCGTAATGAAATATAGCAATATATGTCCAGATAATGAGATTCGATTTTATCTCTATACGCAGTAAGTTCAAATTAATTCCATATTATTTTTCAAATTTTCAATTTATCAAAAGTAGAACGATTAATTGTGCCGTTGAAGAAAGGAAACGAATAGAAAAACGGTCAATTATTCCGTTTAATAGTAAGTTCATTAATTTTTCGTGCTTTCCATTTTTCTAGCGAAACCGGAAAAAAACGCTTACGAATCGATATTCGAAATCCATATTCATTAAAATATGCCGGTTGGGATAAGAAACGTAAAAATGTGTTCATCATCCATGGTTTCAATGGAACAGAAAACAAAGTACCGATGACAATATTGAGAAATGGTAATAATTTTGAATAATTCCAATAATTATAATATTAACCCTAAAATTTTATAAAGAAAGTTTTGATCTAATTTTAATACTTTCATTTATCTAGTAACCGTAACAATGCATTTATTAGCCTAAATTATTATTTCTTGTTTTGTATAAAAGTTGTTTTAATATTTCATTGAAAAACTTGTATTCACAGCCTATTTAACGCGTACCGATTACAACATCTTCACAATTGATTGGATGCCATTAGCTCGATTCCCATGCTACCTATCAGCATTAAATAATATGAAATTAGTTAGTCAATGCTCGGCAAAATTATATTCATTCATCATGGCAAATGGTGGAGATGCTCGTGAAACAACTTGTGTTGGACACTCATTAGGTGCTCATGTTTGTGGGATGATCAGTAATCATCTCACCATAAAACAACACAAAATCATCGGTATATTATCATAACAACATTAATCTTTGGAACTGATTACTGTTTTTGAATAAAATTTAGGCTTAGATCCAGCTAGACCTCTAATTGATCGTTATGGAGATCGTTATTTTCGATTATCAAAAGATGATGCACATCAAGTACAAATTATACATACAAATGCCGGATTTTTAGGTGAAGCTAATCAAGTGGGACATATTGATTTTTGTGTTAATGGCGGTCAAATGCAACCAGGATGCAAAGGACACTTTTTACGTAAGTTTCAATTCAAATTTCGCGCCAATATACACACCAACTACTTAGAGCTTCTCAAATTTTAAATAAAAAAACAAAGTGCTTGAATTCCAATTGAAAAAAAAAAACAAAATCGCCCAAAATCCATGGATGCTCGCAATTTAGAACATTTATGCGAAAATTTATCGAATTCGATTATAAATTATTTCAAATAATAGTTTATTTTAGACACGCTACAATTCATAAGTTATAGGAGCGTGACGTCATTTATATGTCATCTGTCAAATTACGGTTTATGGTTATGTTCGTATAATTATTTTCGATAATTAACAATATTTTTGTGATAATCGTAATGGCAACTTTAGTTAAAGATGTTGTCTTGAAAGACAGTGCCCCTTCTATTGTTCTATTCGATAAACACATAGAATTCTTGCGTGATTACGGTAAAGATGATAATCAATACGAATATGGAATGACTGATTATTTACGTATATCGGGCATGTATTGGGGCTTAACAGCATTAGAATTGCTTGATCAAACACATGCTTTACCACAAGATGAAATTGTTGCATTTATTAAAAATTGTCAAGATCCGGAAAGTGGTGGTATTAGTGCATCATTAGGTCATGATCCACATCTCTTACACACATTAAGTGCTGTTCAAATACTTTCTATGTATGATAAAATTGATAATATCGATATTGATGGTATTGTAAGATATGTTGTGAATTTACAACAAGCCGATGGTAGTTTTACTGGTGATAAATGGGGTGAAGTCGATACAAGATTCTCATTTTGTGCTGTTGCAACTTTATCATTATTACATAAATTAGATGAAATTAATTTAGATAAAGCTGTTGAATTTATACAGAGTTGTATGAATTTTGATGGTGGTTTTGGTTCACGACCTCTATCTGAAAGTCATGCCGGTTTAATATATTGTTGTTTGGGATTTTTATCAATAACACAACGTTTAAATATTGTTGAACGTGATACATTAGCCTGGTGGTTATGTGAACGACAATTACCATCTGGTGGTTTAAATGGACGACCAGAAAAATTACCAGATGTATGTTATTCATGGTGGGTGTTATCATCATTAAGTATATTAGGAAAATTACATTGGATTAGTCAAGATAAATTAAAGAAATTTATATTGGCTTGTCAAGATACAGAAACTGGTGGATTTGCTGATCGACCTGGCGATATGCCCGATCCTTATCATAGTCTATTTGGTATAGCTGCATTATCATTAATGGGACATCCGAATATAAAAAAAGTCAATCCGACTTATTGTATGCCGCAATATATTATTGATCGTCTACAACTTAAGCCGCAAATTTTGACCGATTAGATTTATGAATTTAAAGCAATTTTATATTAAAAAAAAAATAAATAAAAATTTAGTATTTTCAATTAATCTTACCTTGAAATTTTCGTCAATTTTTCCATTAAATTGATGTTTCAATATTATTAGGTCGTTCTAGATGTAGCCATTTCCAAAGTGCTTGCTATTTAGCTGCAACCGTCCGACATAAAAACCTCCATTTAGGCCGTCCGTGCCATGCAACTTGTCCAAAGAAAACCACCAAATGGGGCTACATTCCAGGAAAATCAATTCCAATGGGTGAAGATACGCCATTCGGGTAAAACATTATTCTTCCGGATAACACCAAAATTTGACGATTTTCTTTTATAGGATCAAAGGAATGTATTGTGTTGACACACACTCGAATACAGATTGTCCATTCGAATGAATTGTATAGGAAATTTTAATTTATTTTAATAAACCATTAGAAATCAATGAACTTTAATTATTTCTCAGTACAAAACAAACGAACACACAACAAAACTATGAGGAACTTCAATTATTTCCGTCGACAATATCACAAAGGCACTCTTTCAATTTCACAAATTTCTTTTTGAAATCGAGACCACAGCCTTTCGATAATCGAAAATCTAACATAATCTTTCCCTCCATTTCGATTAAATTTGCTTTGAAAACTAGTTGATTTTTCATCAAATCTACTGTCATAATAGTCACCTGAAAATTAAACAGATTATTTTATGATCAAAAAACAAATAAATCAATCACTCACAGCCCCTGATGCATCAATATGCCAATTATAATGGAACGTATCTAGTACGGAACACAAAACTTCCAATGTCTCTCCATAATTTGTTGTACAATAAAATCGTGTCAAACGTTTAATGACATTTTTGAAGGTATCTTTAGTTAATGGGCTCTCATTAAATTGTATTTGTGACGGTAAAATTAAATCATCATTATGTACAGGCTGTGAGAAGCATATTTGTTCGCGACTCGTTTTACGTATATCATTGACTATTTGATCTAATGATGCTGGACGTATTACTAGATTTGGTTGTGAGCAAACTACACGGGGATTATCACGATGTATACGAGTTTCGGTTTCCATCATTGAATTGAAACGTTTGGCTGGATTAGTTATTGAACCATCCACATTGTCAAGTTCACCTAAATCAAATAAAATAATAACTAATTGATAGTTCTCAATTATTCATTAAATAATAAAATTTGATAGAAATTCTCCATGATGATAGTACCTGAATTTGATGCTTTGGTAATCTAGCTTTATGATATTCGAATACAATCACACCGCTAAATTACCAAAGTACCACATAATCAGTAATTATCAGTGTTGTCACGTTATACTGTATCGAAATAATAGAGAACCTACTATTTTCAAAATCGTACTTCATCCATGGATGGTTCAAAATTTGATCAATTGTGAACCGTTTATTCGGATCAATAACTAAAATTTTACGAATTAGACTCAATGTACTATTGCCTAATTTATTCCATGGTGAAAACGTTAAATAAGCATCGTCTTTGTAATTTTCGAAATCTTCGCTCAACGTATCAGCCCATGGTAATTCTACAAAAATCAATAAGCAATTTTGTGAGTTATTGATTGAATTTTTTGGGGTAATGTAATTTACCTCCAGCCAACATGGTAATAAGAACAATGCCACAGCTCCATATATCAGCTGGTTCAGCTCTGTAAGGCCGAGTCATAACTTCTGGTGCTAAATACGGTTTAGTTCCACATCTAAAATAATTGAATTAAATAACAATAATTATAATGATAAATTAACAAACCTTCTATCCAATAGTCGTTCTTTGCCTTTGCTACGAAATAATGTAGCCATACCGAAATCGCTAATTTTCAATACTCCATCATCGTTGATTAATAAATTTTCTGGTTTTATATCACGATGTACAATACCCTTATTATGTAAATATTGCAAGCCGGCCAATAATTGTTTCATATATAATTGTGTTAGACTAGTTGGTAGACCAACATCGGGTTCAATCATTTGAAATAATTCACCACGTGCTGCATATTCTAGATAAATATATTCTTTATCTTGTTCTTTACGTCGACCATAAAAACGTATTATATTCTCATGATTCAACATTTTATGTATCAATACTTCTTTTCTTATATTCACAGCAGCATTTATATGATCTTTATAGTTAATTATTTTACATGCCACCTTTTCATTTGTATGTTTATTAACTAATAATTTAACTCTAAAAATTTAAACAATTATTATTGTTAGATTAAGAAATTATTTTATTAATATGAACTTACTCCCCGTAAGCCCCCTCGCCTAAGATGGTGTTGTACATCAACCAATCTTCGGCAAATTCAATCATTTCAGTCACCATTTCAATTTTTTTTTTTCAATTTTTACACTTTGTTCAACAAGTATTGTTAATTTTAAAAATAATAATTGGAAATTCGTTGATTAACAATCGAAAATGACACAACAAAGAGAACACGGTTTTTCTTAAATAAAAAACAAATGATTTTTGTAAAATTAAACAAAACATCAATCTAGGCGACTAGATTAGGTCAGAAAAAAAAAGAAAATTTATTGACAAGTTGATACAACCATGTCAAAAGTGGCGAGTGAAGTTTGTCTAATCGATTTCGCGGGTGTATTCATTGTTGCCAAAACAACCATCCAAAATTCTCAAGCAGTCTAGAATCTATAAATAGCAGATTAATTGGTTAAGAATAATAAAAACCAACATTCTATTAATAAAACCCTTTAATTCTCCACAATAACAACATAAAAACTTTAATAGGTCACAAAATTGGATTTTTACTAATATAATTGTTTCACAATATTCGAAAATATTTGGCTTTATTTGTGATTCATAATCTCTACATATTATGAAAATATGCAACTATACCCGGGAGTTTCAAATATCTTTAAAGTTCTTTGATGTATACGAAGATATACTAATAAAACGTAATTGTTTGAGTCTGATAATTTATTTCCCATAATATCAATAATGTGATGAAATGCAATAATGCAATAAAATTAGCTTATCAATTATTCAAATTAAATTTGGGTTTTTCCAATGATTCATACAACTTTGTTTATATTTTTTATTTTTATCTCCAATTCATTCTAATTTACATTAATTTCAGTTTCTCGTTATTGCATTATCATAAAAATAACTAATCCTATAAGCTATGTGTGCATTAATGGTGTATTATTAGAATTATATAATATTTTTCATGAAGTTAGGTTAGAAATATTTTAAAATTCTAAAAACATTAATTATAAACAATTGAGCACAATTTGGTGAGTTTTCAGTCTTTTTTAAACAGATTCTTGAACTTTTTGAATGAGTTACAATAAAATGTATTAAATCATTTTGAGGTTAGATTTATTTGATTGTTGTGTACTTCATGAATTTTGTATATTTTTCCACAGTTCATCACAATGGATGAGCCTAGTCGTATAGAGAATTGGGAACGTATTTCAATTTTGGGTTCTGGTGCTTTTGGTGTTGTTACTTTGTGGAGAGATACAGTAGCTGATAACTTCATCGGTTTATTACTCAATCTTCAATTTTTCAAATAACTTATATAATTATAATAAAATTCTAGCTATAAAGAAGTGTAAATTCCATAAAGGTAGCACATTAACAGATAAGCAACGTAAACGTTGGGAGAATGAAGTTGATATAATGAAAAATTTAAACCATGATAATATTGTTAGTTCTCGTCAAATACCCTCATTTCTAGAGGAAGAATTAATGAAATATAATCCAACAAAACTTCCCTTATTAACAATGGAATATTGCAAATTGGGTAATTTACGACACATAATAAGTAATATAAGAAATTGTTGTGGCTTACAAGAAACTGAAATAAGACACATATTGAACGATATAACAAGTGGTTTATCATTTTTACATCGTTTTAATATAACACATCGTGATATAAAACCGGAAAATATTGTTTTACAACGAACCAATCAACGTAAATTCGGCGTTATTTATAAAATTATCGACTTAGGCTATGCAAAAGAATTGAACGATACTGTTGTTAGTTTTGTTGGTACATTACATTATTTAGCACCGGAAATTATGAAAACACAAAATTATAATTTCAGTGTCGATTATTGGTCATTAGGTATG
>JAZBGZ010000549.1:3466-18542 GCA_037414795.1 Stenodera caucasica | reverse complement strand
AATTAGAAAAGAAGCAAAAATAAAATTTTAAACAACTATACGATAAATAATAATTTGAAGAATGATTTAAAAGATATTCCGATCAACTCTCTCCGTATTATAATGAATCATGAAACAATTTGCACATTATAGATATAAATTAAAAATTCAAATTGACTAACTGAATAATAAGTTGCTTATATGATACAAGTCACTGTTTGACAATATTTGCATAATTGGAAAATTGTTGTAATCAAATGATCATATTATGTCCCCTTTGTTTATTTATTGATCAAGTATTTGTTTACTGATTGAATTAAATTTCGAAAAAAAATTGAAATCCTTGATCAATCGATTTTTCAATCCAAAATTATCAGAATCAATTCACACCTACTTCATGACCTTTCCATACGGAAGTTGATGATAATTAAATGAATTGAAATCATAAAATGTCGCCACTATCCGTCACTATTGTCACTGTGAAATGAATCGATAGTGGGTCGGTGATTCTCTACAAAAAATCATTTTCCTTCAACTCGGTAATTCATCTTAGGTTGCCAGACAATTTAATTTTGATAGAAGAATCATCGGTTGATTCTACAACTAAATAGCAAATTGTTGATTATAAGAATAAACCAACTAGGAAATAACGACAATGTAGAAATCATCACAAGAAATCTAATTCGCCAAATAAGTCGATTTAATAACGTTTAAGTATTTTTAACCATATTCGATTGAAGCGATGTGGGTTAATTTAGTTTAAAATAGCTCAAAATCGGTCAATAGAGACGTCATCGAAAAATTTTTTCAAAAATTTTCTTCTATTTTGATTTTATTTTAATTGATTTCAGTTCAGATTGATTGATAAGTCAATAATTTCGACATTGACAATTTGTCTTCGTTTAGATCCGGCGATTAGATTTTTGCAATTTCGATTTTTGATAATTTCCCTCCTGTCGGATTATTGATGATTGATTGATGGTGATCATGATCAAGAAGAAAAGTCGATTCAAATTCGGAATGCACGACGGCATAGTTTTCACTGTGTGATTGTCCCAGATAATGGACCATAAATGGACCTTGTGTCGTGACTAGTGGGACTCTTTACCAGTGCGATTAATTTGTAAAATGGCCACCGTTGTATTCACGACAAAACACAATTCACATTATCAATAAACAAATTTGAATTTCTTCTTGTAAACAAATCAAATTTTATTTAGTAGGTTAATTAAGCTGCAATAGGTCAAACACTTGCTTGTAGGTCGATTGTGGTGTGGCTGTAATTATTGGAAAATCTCCAGGAACAATAGTATTGTTTGGTAGAAATTGAGAGAAAAAACCGTATTTTCCAAATACAGAAGCTTATTTATAGATGGTTTCACCGCACTGACCTGAACTTTGTGACTTTGTTGGAAATTATTGTGTGACTTTCAACTTGTAAACTCATTAAAATTGTTTTCATCTAGTGCAATAATTGGAATTGTTCAAAAATAAAATTCGATCACTACTCTCAATAGAAAATCAAGAATTATGCAATTTATGCGATTGATTTTTGTTTTATTATAGAGATTCACTTGAAGGTGCCGCCTATAATTCTACAATTTCCAAACAAGTCGCAATCTCTATGGGATACTCGCATTCCCATCTCTGATAAAATCTTCAAACAGGTGTTGAATTCCTTGTGGATTGTTTTAAATAATGAGAACTGTCATCGATATGTTCACTTGTTTCTCTAGTTGTAATTCACATGATAATAATAACAATTGTTTTTTTGTAATAAACAAAAATTAGAGATCTAATGTTACTTGAGTCATTTCGAAAATTTAGGCAATATCGAATACCTAAACTCGTATTTTTTTTTTATCACCAAGAGGTTAGACACGTGTCAAATGTATTAATAGAACTTCGGCTAGACTTCCAAATGTTGTTTTTAAGAAACTCAATCAATTCAATCTGCTTAATTAGTTTTTTTTCTACTGAATATTTGTTAATTTTATCACAAATCGATATTTTATTATAAATTTTAGAAAATACACGTTCAGGATGTCTTCTATTTGAAAGATATCCTTTCATTCTCTCTCTTTTACTATACTTCAAATACGTTGAACTATCAGTACCAAATATGGAAAGTATGCGGCACTTTCTTCTATTCTTATTACAATACGGTTAGCATGGCATTTTGATTTTTGTTTGAAATAAGTGTAAAAGTGAGTTTTCCCACAGTGGTGAAGGTGAAGGCGTATTTGCACCTCTACATTGACGACGACAATACAGCTTCCTGTAAAAATAAAGGTGTGAATCCGTCTTCAATTTATAATATAAACGATATGTTTGTTGTTGTGTAGGCGAACAATTTCATATACGAATTGTGTTCAATAAGTAGTATTGAACTAAAATATTCATTATTTATTTTCAATTTATTTGAAAGACTGTTTTCGAACAAAGTCACGTTCAAGGTATTTATTCATTCCTATTTTCTTCACTTTCCATTATAATAAATACCTTTTTGTTACACTAAAGGTCTACATTCGAGACTTCATTAAAAATTATAATTTAGCCTTATAAATATAATGAATTCGCGTCGTTATTCCTTGTATTTGATTATTTTTATGACAAAACTTGGTGCGACTTCTATTTATAGAGGTAGACATTCCGGAAATATTATTAAAAATTCCATTAATAATTGGATTAAAAACAAGATTACAAAGTAAGAGGAAAAAGCTGCAGAATTTTATTGAGGTGAGACGCGCAAAAATGGTGGATGCGCCGGGCTAGAGTTTCTTCAACTTTATTGCGTAAACTCAATCCAGGCGCCTCTCTACAAATATAAGCTGAACAATATAATGAAAAATCAACATAATATGAAATAGGTGAAAATTGTTCAAAATAAATAAACATATTTCTATTTGTATGTATATAAAATTGTGTCGTTGTTCGGTAAAAAAGATCGACTTGCGTAATATCGAAACGAGTCGTTTTGAATTTATATTATCCTATTTATTATAATAAGAGAGTAGCTTATCTCGGAGATGAGCCGATTACATGACAATAGTAAATAAAGAGTACACGCAATAATGGTTGTGATTAGATTATCTTCTTGTTAGGGGGAAGCTCCAACTATTGTAAATTTCTGAAGAAACAGATGGTCAATTTCACAAGAATCTCCCAATTTCTCATGGATTATTATTTTTAAGGGGTGCATATCATGATTAATGGTCTCTTTGAAATGTTCATTAATCAAAATTATTGTCTTGTTGACAAGCAATCGATCAAGATGTTGATGGTTATTTTTTTGTTGGCGCAATTAGAGGCATAAAATAATTAAGATTCGAATGAATAAATAAAGTGTGGGAGTTTCTAATATCTTTATTGAAATATTCGACAGGTAATTGTTGTACATCGTTATCACAACACCATTTGTTATCAGATAGCGAGTTGACGTGTTAGAAATTGTACAAGTTATTTTATATTACATGTATAAAATAGGTGTGTAGAAAATACGACGCCACGTTTATTATTTCATTCACGTATAGCAAATTTACAATCAAAACCAAATATAGTAACTCGACATAAACGACATACCCATCCGACATCGTGGTCAACACACAAAGACCATTTAATTATACTTTAGCTTTCTAGATCATATAAGTTATATGACAATTTGAGTAGCAAAAGCGATATGAAGTTCAAAACAAACAAATCAATATAAATACTACTACTACACAACGATGAGAACAAAACAAAAAACAAAAAAAAAATCAAAAAGCAAAACACTAACCTCATTATAAATGTATGTAAATTAAGAATGCAACATTCGCTTTACAACAACTGATTTAAGGTCGATATAAATTGAATGTTTTTCAATTCGAAAACTAAACAACTACTACTACAAAAAAAAAAAACGAATAGTTTTTCGAAATTATTTATTTTTTTCGCTATTCCAATTTCTATATCTTGTATTCAATCAGATTTCATTAAATCACTATAGATATCCAGATGTTTATCCTAGTGATTATTAAGTCCTATTAACTACCATGTTCCGACAAGGTAATTGCTGTGTTACAAGAATGCATAGGCTGTTCGATCGTCGCTATTTAATTGAGATACTTGCAATTAATTAGTTTTATTGAAGGCGATATCGTTACAATCTCCATTCAACTGATAATCTAGAATTTACCATAAAAATCAACAAATATCACTGGTGTGACGATTTCGCCAAATACAGAACGACCTCGCTAATTCGAGTCTCAGTAGTCCGAAAAAACCATCGCCGGGCGACCATTTTTTGAAATTTTCGATAAAACGAAACTCATTACAAATTCAAATTTAGAACACTTATTTCTTGAAGGCGGACAAGTGAAAATTTTCTGCTTCAAAAAAGATTCACACCCTTACTCTAATCAAATTCGCGACAGAATTATTTTGAGTGTTTCTTATTCTAGTTATTTTCAGTTTTCTGATGGAGATTAGGATGAAATTATTGAGATTAGAGGTTATTAAGTAAAATTGTTCCTTAAATAGCCCTCAAATTTCCGAAAATTCGTGAATGTCGCATTTTTGAGTCTATTCCTCGATAATTTGTTCAATCTTTAGAATTTCACCACAATTGTAATTACATTATAATTGGATTTGTACAGATTTTCAAACAAAACCTATTAAAATTTTATGATGATTTGATATGTTGTAAAACTATTGTTAATAACAAACCATTATTGGACGGTAAATAGTGGAAAACCGTCTTGTTTATTACACTAGTTAAACATAAATTAATTCAAATGGTAAATATAGCAAATATATCAAATTAATAAATGTCATATATTACGAACGGTTAAATAGTTAAATTGATTATGGTGATAAGGGTCATCCGCTTTCAATATTTTTCTTATTAACCTTTAACCTGTGAATTGGAAACAGTTGAAAAACAGTTTAATCAACGACATTTCAGGAAAAATATAAACAAACTTATCCGGATCTTTCTATTTATTTTTTTTTTTTGAATAACAGGAAACTTAATTTTTGAAATAACCAATTCGTGGATAAAGTCTATAAATTGACCACATGTCAAGTTTCAAGCATTTGTTCAAACAAGTTTCACAATCATTGCGATAAATTTTTTATTGAATTCAGTTAGTTTTAATTACACACATACAGTACAGTCAATATAAACAACACAAAAGCCACACCTTAATTGATATTCATCTTTTATTATTATTATTATTATTATTTATTATGAATTTTGTCTTTGTTGAAACCGAGACGAAAACTATAGAAATAAAACATTGAAGAGAGCCATAACTGATATGTTGTCGGCGTTCTTGTCGCATCATTTTATAGACCAGCATGGGGTCGATTTAGGTATTAAGAAAAAAAGGGGGAAGAATTATTGTGTGGGTTTTATCGCACCTCAACCCATCTTAAATGGTCACTAAATCTCTTCGATAGTATTATTTCGTATAGTCAACCGTCAATGACTAGAAATCGGCTTCTTTTCCTCTTTAAAGTATAGTTCAACGTGGGTGATACATGAAATGGAGTTTCTTAGACACCCCTTGGTGGATTTCTCTATATTGAATTCAAAAAAAATTGAATTTGTCTCTTATATAGCGAAGAATACGTTTGATGTATGTGAGATTAAACGTGTTTGGGTGTATGTTCTGTAATTTATTGTGACATTATCTCACCTCTATTCTGCACTGAGAGAAAAGGACCTACCACATCGATAGGCCTCGACTTGACGTATTACCTTACGTAAGGTCAGGGTCAGCAATGTTCTTCATTGTTGCAAAGCAATCAACCATTGTTCGAGTCAATTTTTATACAGTTTCAAAT
Source organism: Stenodera caucasica (assembly GCA_037414795.1). Taxonomy (NCBI): domain Eukaryota; kingdom Metazoa; phylum Arthropoda; class Insecta; order Coleoptera; family Meloidae; genus Stenodera; species Stenodera caucasica. The sequence goes on along the minus strand of JAZBGZ010000549.1, from coordinate 12,734 downwards.
TAATAATCCATATGTTTCAATTTTTTCGAATATTCGAAACGTTGCAAAAAATCCTCAATTAATTCAATTATGTGAATTGATGATGAGAAACTTGTCTCGATATTTTTAATCGAACTTGAAATGATTAAATGAACAGTAGCAATGAGTACAAGAGTTGACTGTCACCTTACTGGTTTCTTGTATCAATGCGGAAACCGTTTTACAATCAAGAAATTCCTGTCATAGATCAAATTCAAAATCAAGCTTCTACCTGAAGGTATTTGTTTCGATGATTGTTTCGAATTCAATCCATCATAATTCCAAGCAAATTTCATGGTGAAATTGAACTAAATTGAATGTGATTCACTAATAGTCTTACTATAACTTCGAAAATTTGTACAGAGTGTGTCAAAATACGCTTTATTTTTCAATATATCGAGAAATTTTCGAGATTTTGTGGAAACACGAATTATACAGGTTGTCTCTGAATCTCTAAAGTGAAATATCTATTTTGAGAAAAACTCGGCCAAATTAGACTCCAGAAACTCTCGTCATTATTTATGATATATTTTCTGCATTTTTCATAATGTGAAGAAACGAGAAATCAGAATGGAGCCGTTTCAACTGAAACACTCTGTATAATATTGATAATTTTTAACTCGCACTGTCAGTTATAAATGTTGAAATAAAGCAATGACGCTAATTGGGAAAACTGTCTTTCAAATGTCGTATTTTTTCAAGTGTGAAGCCTCATCATAACCATTCGAAAAACCATTCTCTATCTTTATTCATTTATTTTGAATTTCGAATGAATTAAAGCCTTGATCTATCTCTATCTTATAGTTATAGGATTTCTTTCAACTATTCTTTAATGCACTCACTTTCTTACATTTTACACGATCTAATTAAACACAATATAGTTTATAGTCAACAATATTGGCGATTTTGTTACAATAATCTAGAAGTAGAGCAAGATTACAATTAACTTGGAAATATTGAGGATTTTCCAATAATACTCCCTCACTTTATACAGAGTGACTTAAATTCGAGGGCTACTATGGGGATTTCAGTTATCTCAATCCCTATTGTTCAAATTTGCTAAGGTTGCTAAATTTCATGCTCTTCAATAATATACAAACAATTTTCAAGTAAATGTAACGATATCGTGAAAAACTTTGAAAAATTAAAAAATCTCATTTTAGTTATAACTTTTCTATTTTTCAAGATTTTCCAATTTCGAGGAGACACTTTCCTTGTAACTTTTAGTTCTTCATCTAATGTTGCTATTGGCCCACAAATACATATATCGATTTATTTTCGATTAATTTATATCAGCTTCTTTATTTCTTATGGGCGCCGCTTTAGAATTGCAGTTTATTTGATGGCATTTTTTTTTCTTGATTCAACAATGTGTCACACATAATAGTTTGTGGAGCTTAAGTACAATAAGGTACTTGAAAACAATATTTTTTTGATTAGAAAATGACGTTTCCTTGAACAATAATTAAGTACTGCACAGCACAAAAATTTTCTATCAAATGTTTCCATGGCTACCACCAGATTAAAGGAATCTTGACGATATTGAGTAACTTAAGTAAATTGTTTTCGAATTATTTTGTACTTAACTTTGACAAAATAATATGTATAAGACATTTTTGAATCAAGAAAAAAAACACTATCAAATAAAGTGAAAACTCCTAAGAAATAAAGAAGTTGATATCAGTTAAGAAAAAAAGAATCGATATATTCGAAAATTAATAGCAACATGAAGTGAAAAATCAAAAGTTGCAACGCAAATGTCACTACAGAATTGAGAGAAAAGTTATAGTCAAGTTATAAGTTATAACTGAAATGCGGTTTTTCAGTTTTTCAAAGTTTTTCACGATATCGTTACATCTACCTGAAAACTGTCTGCATATTATTAAAGAGCATAAAATTAAGCAACTTTAGCGAATTTAAGCCATGGGTCTAGGACCCAACTTAACTGAGATTCTCATGGTGACCCTCGAATTCGAATCACTCTGTATATTCCTAAAGTTGTAAAATTCAAAAACAATAACTAAAAGGGGATTTTATACGGGAAAAACTCGAAGCCTCGATTATTGTTGTTGTAGTAGAGAAAAGTATCTACATTCATATATGATTGTTTTGTCTATTTTGCATTCGAAACAAAATCTACATTATTCGACAACTAGATACTAGTAGCTGATACAATTCAACTTGTTTCAATGTTGTCCCTATCCATGTCACAATTCAATAGAAATATTTAAAGAGAAAGATATGGACAGATGATCGACATAGCGGCCATCATTTTAAAAGCGTCAATTCGTATTATATATGACAAGATGAAGGACAAATTAATATAATCCAAAGATGGTTTTCGTCAATCATCAGTAGTGGATGAGCTATAGAAATTTTACGATTAATTAGGCAAGTTTTCAAAACTAGTTGCAACGATTTCAGATCGAAGCAGTGATAATGTTTTTATCTTTGACTTTTTTGGGGTAAAATATATTTAAAAAACCATGGAATTTGGCGCATGACCCACAAATATGGACATTAATAAATGTATGTAATTTTTACACGGCATAATTTAAATTTTTTGAATATAATAATGAGTTTCGCTTGGGGCTTTATTTATTCTCAAAATTGTGTCTATTTTTTTTCTCATTTTTCCCTTCAAATCTGATGGATAATTTTATTTGGTTTCAGAGTAATTGTCCGTTTGACGGCTCGTCCCCTCTAGGATGGCCCCTTTCCCTGGGCGAGTGCGGTGTTGTCATCCATTTGGGCCCATTGGACCCATCTTTAGTAAGGAACAGAGACTGTTATTTGTGTATTAGAACGCGCAGTGCTCCCGGATTAGAGGCTACAATATTTTGGCGCCAAAACTTACAAATTCATTGTCATACAATAGCCGAATTTAAAAATCCATTAAACAATTTAAATGACATAATGTGTTCAAATTTGAAATCGATCTCCGATTTGGAGATAGTATCCTATGATGATTATGATGGTGCTGAATTACCAGAATTATTACAAAATTTATTAGTGTCAGTCGAACATGTAATTGAACGAGTTCCATTAGATGATTTAACATTTCCATGTCCGCAATGTTTACAATATTTACCATTGGATCGACGAGTTCTTAATGATGATGATGATGATGATGATGATGACGATGATCGTTTAAATACAGCAACATTACCACAATTGTCTTCGTGTGCATGTCAGTGTTTATGTCGAGTGCCTGAAATTCCGGTCCTGAAAAAAGACACTTCAATACAAACTAGTCCTATGTTCGAATTTGCTGGGTCAATACCTCATATCGATAGCGATGATGAAGATGAAAAGGAATCCCTAAAAAGCGGTGAGTATTATTTGGAATTTTGTCGCAAAAAATACAGCCTCTAGCACTCGTTTTTTTTTATTCGTGGAAACAAATTGAAAGAATTTTTATTTTTTTGATGAAGTAGAGCGTGCCGTTGGCAAGAATCTCACGACCAACATTCCAACAATTTTGAAATGAAATTGTGTGATTCTCGAAAAATCGACAATCTCTCTCTCTCTTATAATTTATACAGTTTCTGATAAAGTGGTCAGTTAAATAGATGTCACCTAGTCATAAGGTAGAGTTTATTGTATACAAATGTTGGTCTAGGTGTGGGTAGTTGGGGTCACCTCAGGCAAACATTAATCTCTCACTTCGCATACCATCTTACGCTTCCTATATGATTATTCATAATAAATACGCATGAGAAATATTTAATTTATATATTGGTCAATTTTTATGTTGTAATGAAAAATTCTCGAACCTAAATAATCTTCAATTTTGACAGGTAGTGCTCTGGTTTTTTTCCAATCTTGAATCTCAATTGGATTGCACTTGTTTATGAAATGTTAATGAACGGCTTGACCACACGTGTACTTTTGATTAAAAACGATCATACTTGAATGTTTTTTATAGCTCTTTACAAGACTAATTACGCCGCCATCGTCAATTTTGTGTTGAACCTAATAACTGATATTTCAAGATTTATAGTTTTCGGCGAAAACGGGAAATTATACAGAGCATGTCCCAATTTCGAAGATCCAACTAAACAATAGAAGAAGTCTGGAACTTCTCGATTATTTTGAAATAAGAACAATCAGATTTTTATTTATAAAATAGTCTATCAAAAGTGCTATGCTCACAAGTTCATTCCAGCTAAAGTGCAAATGGTCCATTAGAGCCGTATTTATCAGAAAAATTGAAATCGACTTTCAAGGTCCTCAAAGAGATCACCTAAGGATTGTTCGAGACTCGAGAGTAACTGGATTTTGAAAATGGATCAAATTGAAATCAGTTTTCTTCATTTCATCAAATTGTAAAAAAAAAGTTATTGAATAATACTGAGAAGGATTTCATGCTTATGTTGACAAACAATCGTTTCTTAATTTTTTTATATGCGGTTGATAAAAAATTGAGTAAAATTTGAGTTAGGGAGGTGAAATTGATCGATAATCAGGGCAGAATAATTTGTTCAATAATCATTTTACCATCCTCCCCATTCTTGTTTAATAACATTTCTTTTTTATCCGATGAAAATTTAGAGGATCAAGTTTGATTTGACTCATTTCCATATCTCAATCCACCTTCATGTTCCCTTGCAGGATCTTGAGAGTTGCTTAACATTTCTTCAAAAAACGAGGACTTTATGGAGTATTTACAATTTAGCTGGAACGGACTGTATGTGGTCGAGAAATTCGAACTAGAGAGGTAAAATTCATCAATATTAGAATAGAATAATTAGTTCGATTATCACAATAGATGGATAGTCAGTTTGAGTACCACTGGACTAAGAATGAAACTTACCAAATAGTAGGTAATAGTAATAAATATTGATGAGTTTCACCTCTCTAACTGAAATTTTCCTCAATTTTTTTGGTCATAAATATATGGAAAAATTGAGAAATGATTTTTTTGTCTTCGAATAAAATAATTGCTATCGATTTGATCCATTAAGTCATATCTCAAAGAATCTTCAAGTGACCCCTCGAAGGATCTTGCAAGTCGTTTTTCATTTTATTGAATAATAAGGCTTTTATGAGACATTTACATTTCAGCTAGAACGTACTGTATATTGTTTTGATTCGACCCTAAGTAATCTAGTGAATAGTTGCTAAGCAACGGAGAAACATCGACACATAAACTGAGCACAGCACCTTCGATAGAATATTCCAAAGAAGTTTTATTATTTGATTGTTCCAATTTGGAAGAATAACAAAAATATCTAAAAATTCTCCCATTTTCGACTACCAAAATTCTGTTATTCCGCCAGTATATTAATAACGATTTATCGATACCAGTCCTCAATTTGTAAATTGGTTCCTCGAAAGTACAGTGTGGATCGAAACTCTATATTTATTATTTTAATATTAAACTTCAATTGCATTGAACCGAAATCGTGCCTTTTATGAGCCGAAATTTTTGTATATTTTTTCGACCGAGTTAAATATTGAAACCGTGCAATTCGAGTACCGTATTATAATAATAAATTGATAATTAATTAGTTGCTTGATTATAGATGTAACCGATACATATTGATCAGAAGCCCATATCCGCTTCAATGGATCATTTTTCTTTATCCGTCCTAGAATGAAGATACATTAAGATAATTGTTTCAGTAATAATAATAATAATGATGTTGTTGATTTTATTTACAAATCAAAATTCCATTTATTAACATTAACATAAATTTGATTAAATCCTAGTAAAACTGTCATTTTGTAATATTCTCACTATTTAGTTCAACATTCACAAATACGCTGCCGCTATTCGATGTTATTCTTTGATTTATCATCGGAAAATTACATCTGTCGGAGATTTCTTGTAATCAAACAAGGAACGAGATATATCTGTATATATATATACCTTAGGTATGTTATAATGTAATGTATTTCTATACTTGTAGATTCACGGGGCACTTTCATGGGAGAGCGCATTATTAGGAATATTAAATATGTTGTCGTGCAATAAACGAGAGAAGGTATCTCTCTTTTATAAAACCGTATACGATTTCCGTATACGTTTTCAAATACACACATATACACTGCCGGTCTTACATCTAGTTATACATACATCTGGTTATATTATTGCAAATGTAATTTGTTGTTGTTGTTGTTGATTTTCCTATTATTTGTTGTTTTTAAAAACGATCAAACAACAAATATTGCAATCTTCTTATAGAAATTCTCGTGTTTTACCAAATACGGTTGATCGGTTATAATGTTATTTTATAAAATTTTTACTTTTGTCGTGTTTTCGAAAGGAAACTAACAAGCAAAATAAAAACAATGACGAAGTTATATAGGAACTTGAAAAAATTTCGTAAAACATTACAAATGCGATTATCTATTTATTCATCTTCAGGCTAAACGTGCCCGTTCCTATTTAAGACTTTTTGCTTAAAGCTATTGCTCTGTTTTCTATAACGAAAAACCTTTTACTTAAGTCTATATAGATTATTCTTTTCAATCGGAAATATCTAAAATAAGCAAAATAAAATCTAAAGGATAACAGGATGGTTATAACCGGAATTTAAGTTGCCCAACAATACCACCGCCTACTCTCGTTAGGACAAATTGTTTCATTGTATCTCGATTTGATTATCGTTTAATATAAACAAACTGAAAACACCTACATTTTGACCGAAATTTAGTCATAAAAAATAATAAAAAGAAACCCAACCAATTTTATCTTTATAATATAAGTATTATTTTTTATCCACATATATGTCATAAAAAAAAACAAAAACGTATTTAAATTAAAGTGGGATTTCATAATATTTAATTGACTGTATTTAAAACCCACTTGAACAACCTGTTAATTTAATTGGTGGGGAATATAGTTTTACAAATCCATTTTTCATTCATGGTATTGAAATAGTCGAATAGCGAAAGTAATTCATAAAGTGATAGCCCACTCGTATTGAATGATATCGCAGGTGATATGGTCAATATTTCTAAACAGTTAGAAGAGTGGGCTGTTAATGTACAGGATAACTGGAGAAAAATCTTATAAATTCAGTAATTATAATAAAGGAAAATCGACCATACAACACTACTCTACTATGTTCAAATTGCGTTGGCGTCTACCCCATCTATATTCATTAACATTATACAATAATTTGTTGTTCTTGTTGTTATGCATTTAGGACATTGCATTCTCTTCATGCAATATCAATATTGATATATTTAACCAATAAATTGCAATTAGTGCAATGCAAATTGTTCAATCATTATAACCGATTATTTTCCAATGATTGACTGATTGAGGTTGAATATAGGGATTGTCGATTGAGATTCTTGTTATTATTTTCTCACCAGTAATTGCGAAAATCTGAAATTTTCTAACACAAAAATATGGATTCATTCACTAGTTAAACTGGATGATTATTAATTGCCGAAGTTTTAGACTCGTGCAAAATTTACTAGCACTTAGTTCGATTAATTCTCAATTGTTTTCATTCTATAATCTCATATTCTGAGTATTTCCTAATTATAGAGTCATATAACTCGGACTAAAATAACCAATAAAATATGACTTGAACGATCTGAATAGTCTTAAACATTTAATCCTTATTCATTTCTACATTAGGAATTCTAAACAAAGATATCCCAGTAATAATAATAATGATGATTACAATAATATTATTATGCAGATGTTATTTTAAACTTTGGCAAATGTAGGTTCAATTCAAAAGGTCAATTCATTTCTACTTGTTTTATATATAAGTTTATATTTATGTGTAATTGTGTCCTGGGAATTAGAGATTTACGGTATAAACCGTCCGTTAGTCGATTTCAGATGGTGACGAGATAAATTTGTTGTTATGTAAGTCTTTATCTGTTTAAATAGGAAAAGACAATAATTCTATAATAGGATTTAATAGAAATTAAAAACGAAATTCATTTCTATTTATTATTATTATTATATCCTGGTCGTAATAGTATTTTTTTGGGTCGTCTCTTTGAGAAGATTCTTTCGTTTGTCATCAATTTTCATACATGTCGCCGCCGGTATTCACACAATCCACATATTAAAAGATCACAACAGGTACCGTTAACACACACCACATTTGATATTTATGTATCCAATATACAATAAATAACCGATTTATTATATGACCCTAACAAGTTTTTATTTTTTTTTTTTGTATTTTTGTTCTCTATCGACGAAAAAAAAAGAGAACGAATCTAAGCGTAGGCTTGATTTGTTAATTCCATTGCATCAAAATCGAAATTTATGTTTAATGATCGTTCATAAACAATATTACAGTACTTGGTAACAAGTGAAACCGTAAATCTTCTATATACAGTCCGTTCCAACTGAAGAGTAAATGTTCTATGAAATACTCATTTTTCAATTGAATGAAAAGCGACTCTTAAGATCCTTCAAGAAGTCACTCAAAGATTATTTGGGATATGAGAGTCAAAATCGATTTTCTTGATTCTCATCTTTATTTTTGCAAAAAAGTTTGAGAAAATTTGAGTAAGAAGGGCGAAATTCGAACTAGAATTTTAGAATTGAGAGAAGATTTTTTGTCAACATACACATGACATTCTGCTCATTCTTTTACGATAACATTTTCATTAATTCGATAAAAATTTGGGAGATTAGTCCTCGAAATAGCCTTTTAGTTACTTTGATGTTTAACAATCTCTGAGGGATCCTTCCAACGACCTTGAAAGTCTCTATTCGTCTTTCCCGAGAACCAAACTTTAATGGAGCATTCACATCTCAACTGGAATAGACTGTATATAGCTATATATTCACATAAACATGTATAAAATAATAACACAACCCACGCACGTTCTTGTAGGAAATTTCTAATTATATCGTCCGCAGGTAATTGCTATCTGACAGCATGAAAACAGTTCCGGAACATTAGTAAAACGTTTTAAAACTACCAATAAATCGGTAGATAAATAAATGAAAACAATAATTTCCACACAAATTGTTTGAATAGTCGTTGAATTTTATGCGGTATAATTTTGGTGGATGCGCCGGGCGAAATAAGAACACAACCTCTCTTTCACAATAATGAATCGATCAATATTTTTTTTTAACAAACCATTAAATTATTATTAAGAGTTTCGATTGCTTTATGCTCGATTTACAATGATAATAATAGTTATTGCTGCGAGAAGAATTCCCACTTATGATCAAAATCAAATATTATGTTAAGCTCTTCTCATTAGTTTGCTAAAGTTATTGGAAAGTCGATGATTATTGAAATATGTTTGT
>JAZBGZ010000548.1:27219-37619 GCA_037414795.1 Stenodera caucasica | reverse complement strand
ATTTACCGAGTCGTAAAAAGTGTAAATCAAAAAAATCTAAAAATAAAACAAACAAAAATGAAGATATACTACCAAGTACTTATGTAACGTTCGAAATTACGGCTAATAACATAAAAATAACACCAATTATAGGAAAATCTACAAATCCAAAATGGGATTATCGTTGTGATGTTGTTTTACCACTCGAATATTTGACAAATGTAAAATCTATTTCTGTATAAATTTTGGATTATTTTCAATAATTATTTTTTTTTTATAGAATCAAAAACGATTAATATTTAAAGTTTGGCGTAAATCAACCAATACAACATTAACACCAAATTTACAAACAGACTTTGTGATTGGTTTTGCGACAGTTGATTTAACGGTTTTATCAGCTGGCTTACCAAATATTCAAGGATGGTATAATATTGTTGATTTTTCGAATAAATGCCACGGACAAATAAATGTAATCCATTTCAGTTGTGGATGAGGAATATTTGCTAATTTTTTTATTATATTTTAGATTCATATAACACCACTAGAGAGTATTTCACGTTTTCAAAAACAAGAACTAAATTGTAATAATGATGATAATTCAGAAATTTTAACACAATTGGAAGTTGAAAGTAATGATGAATCTAATGAATTATTGAGTCGTGCATTGAAACGTAAATTTAATGAATTAGATGAAATAACGCAACGTTTACGTTTGAGATTATCGAAAGTAACAAATGATGATACAGATGATACATTATCAAATGATGATGAATTAATTGATGAATTCGAACATGATATAAATACATTATGTGTCGAAGATGATTTTGATATGGTCGATTTTGAGAAAGAAGCAAGAAGCTTTAATATAAATCATATGACAGAAATTGGTTTATTACAACAAACAGAACAATCGAATAATGATAATGGTGGTGGTGATGATAATAAACAAAAAATTGATAATTTAGTTGAAAATTTGAGTATAAACGAAAATTCAAGTCGATATATATCTGGTTGTTCTAATAGTAGTAATAGTATTGATACTGAAACAATTTTGAAAAAATTAGAACAATATGCACGGCCTAATATTCATACAACAGAATCATTCGATCGGACTATGACAGAAAGATATAATTGGCCATCAACTAGTTGTAGTGAATCCAGTGATAATAATGAGAAAAACTAAAATTTTCTTCTTTCAACTAACAATTAATGTATCGATTCAAATAATTTTCTATACGGATTTTTTTAATTAATTGTCGTTTCGGTAAAAGTTGTATAGCAGCACTTGTACCTTCATGATTATGTTTAAATGAACAATTTCGAATATTCTACAAAAGAATCTCGGAATATACATCACCATTTTAGTTTTTTCGAAATCGAATTTACCTTGTATTGTTTAAGATTGTCCTCGCCGCTATGCTTTATTTGTAGCCAACAAATATGACATAAAAATACTGAATAATCTTGATGCCAATAATCACCATCACATAATTGATTACATTTCGAACAAATATCGGATGGTAGTGCTGTACAAATTGTTTCTATAAATGGTAGAAATATTCGTTGGCCAAATCTTGGCCGAGTTTCGTAAGTACCTGGTCTATCATTTTATTATTATTATAATTATTGCTTTATTCAACTAAATTAAAATACGAACCCGGGTATATTATTTCCATAATCAAATTTCCGTTTTAATTGATTCTCAAATGATATCTTATTAGTTTTGCAATAATTCATTTGTTTTTGATTATAGCGTGTCGGCGATGGTGTTCTGTATATTTTTGAATTGAATCGTAATTCTTTATCATCAAAAGGAGTTCTTCCTTTTTTCTCATTAATTTTACAGATTTCCGTTTTAATATTATAGTGTCCAGGACCGGTATTCAAATTATTCTCATATTGGAATAGTTTTTGGAATGGTGATAGATGTTTACCAACTAGACTTGTGTCTCTTGATAATTTCGAACCGAAACATATCGGATTTGGCACTTCAGGTTCAACCACATATTGAAAATCTTTTCAGAAAATTATATTTTGATTCTAATTGAAATTCAAAACTCACCGTTAAAGTCTGCTCGTAGCATTGATTTTAATACAAAATCGAGCTTCTGGAAGTACATTATTGCGTGTAGAAAAATGTCAAATAGAAACAGTAAATCTCGTGATTCGACCGACTTATAGTTTCAATCTTATTAATTCGATTGATGTAATTTAAAACGGGGCCACGCAATTATAGTGAATAGGTAAAGAATTGATCGAAATCGATCAAAATTTGACAAATGGAAATTTAACAACAAAACAAAACATCAATATTTCCAATGTTTTTTATTTTTTAATATTTCTCATTTAAGTACAAAGCAACGTTAGATTTGTTTCGAATATACATTTTTTATATAAAAATTAAACTGTAGTTTTTATCACAGAACAATATAAAATTTACAATAAGATAAGCTCTACTAAATATTAAAATTGTGGTAAAATCTTTATTGTACATAGAGTCCCACCAATTGCGGTCCTATATTCCCTAAAAAAGAATCTAGGATTGTGTAGAATCCGGTGGAATAATAACATAAGGAATGAATAGTACGATAGAACTCAATTTTGTCATAAAAATACTGAAACATTACTAATAATTCTAATATCAATGATTATACATATAAAAAAATATGTAATATTAAATTTTAATTTTCCTCATTGCTTCTTGTTTTTGAAACTGCGGCGAATATCACATTCCGGATTCGGCAATGCCTTCATCATCTAACAAAATATTGAAAAAAAATCATTAATATATTGAAATAAACATAATAAAAATTCACACAATTCAAAAGATGCAAGCATGCTTAATTGGTTCTACTTCTACTTCTACTATACGAATTGATTAAAATCATGCTGTTGTAAAAAACTTGGAAAAATTACCGCTAATTCGACAAATTGTTAAAGCGTATTGTTTGTGCATTGATTTAAAGCTACCTGTCTTTCTCCCCATGATCTAAAGCGGATTCAACAGCTCCAACACCTTTGCCTGAGCCGCAGAATAGCAGCTTTTTACACCGACAAAATAATTGCGTTACCATTTCTGCATCATAGACAACACAAAAATGGTGGTTTTCGTTTTATTTTTGGCGGTATTTTAATTTTTAACAGAAATTCGCATATATAATTTGAGTATTTACCTTCGAATCCTTGATTCTCATGAATCTCTCTCGGCGACCCCGTCAATTCTTTACCTTCTAATACGGCCAATAAGCACTGATGTATGCAGATGTATTGTTGTTCGGTTTGGACCATCCACACGCGTTCTTTACGCATCGCAAAAACAATACCGAATATATCAACATAATCCGATATCAGGATTTGTTGTAATATTCGATCGAGACAAATGAAAGTGCCGGATCGGCCGACGCCAGCACTAAAATCAGGTAATTTTAAAAACAGAACTCGAGCTTAATTCATGGGGGAATCACCTGCAATGTACGACAATCGGCCGCTGATCGGTACTGATGCGTTCTCGGAAGGCTCGAACGAATCGCACCAGAGTATGTGGCGGATTCGGCACGCCGAAATCCGGCCATGTTGTAAAGTGGAAATGACGAACCACTCTCTGCTGCTCACCCTATAAATTATTCCGCAATCAATATCTCGTTTGTTATTTCTGTGGATTATCTTACTCTGCAGACCATAAATTCGCAGATATTCCAATCGGGATATCTAGTTTCGTTTAAAATCTGCACTGATATATCGCCATAATAGACCGGCATTGTGTCATAAGGCCAATAATGGTCGCATTTCTCGCGACCTTTCTCCACGCAACGCGTCAACATTATTATAGCTCGCGAATTCGACTCCCATACCATTCGCCAAAAATCGTCTCTAGTTGAATGCAACGGACCCTGTGTCACGATGAATTCTCTCGGCGAATTATAGCCCGGCACATAATTAGCATTAACATAATCGGAGCCTTCTTCATCGTCGACCGGTTGCAATTTGAACCGGGAATGATCGTACGGTAGGATGTTGGTGAAGCGATTTTTCGGCCGGTTGCACGGTAAATCGGCGAATGTGCACGGCTGGTCGCGCCCCACATGCTTCAACTCTTCAAATTCCTCACTGAATCTGCGAATTTTTCGAAATTATTCACTCGATAATTATAATAGTGAAGTAGAGATTACCTGAAGTCGGAGTCTGCTGACATCATTCTGTAGTGGTTCGCGAAATCGACGATGCGGACGGGGCGACTTGTTTCAATTACGGAGTCCGGTAATGACATATTGTCGTTTGTACGCGATTCAGTCGATTTACGTACGGCCGAACGACGTTTTCTTATATAGATGATGAATAGAAATATCAAACTGAATATTATTAACGGTATCAAAATGCCTAGAACGATTGGTGTATTGTCTTGGTCTGGAAAAATCGAAATAAACGGAATTATTGATTTGTTGTTTCTATTTTTATAACATAAAAATCAATTCGGAATATTCTACTCACTCATCTTCAACAATCCTAATAGTAGGCATAGAAAATAATAACAATAGAAATAGAGGGTGAATTAATCGTGAAAATTATCACCTGTTTGCATTGGAAAACTATAACTAGTATCGGTGAATTTATCAGGTGCTGTAAATGCTCGTATTTTAACCCGATACGTTGAGCCACTCTTCAACGGCCCATTACAATAACCAACTTGTCTCATATCGCACGAATCCGAGCCAATTGTAAAATCTTCAACCGTTGAATTAACAAACGGATAATAAGGTTCCATTATTTGATAAGGCGGCCATATACTATAAGCTTGTACATCCCTCCAACTGGGCATTTCTAAGCCGGATGAATTTTTCGAATGATCCTCCGCCACAATAATCGTATAAGATACAACCGGTCCATTAGCATCACTAAAGAACTTCTTTCGAAAACGTATTTGTATTGTTGTTGAACTTTTACGTACTTCAGTCGGTACAACTGGTACATCCGGTGGTGGTGGTGCCAATATTGGCATCTTTTGTTTCCATAAATGTTTCGGACCGGGACCAATACGGGTCTCTGCTTGTATATTAAATATATACGTTTTACCAGGACGTAATGATTGGATAATACCGCGGAATTCTTGTGGACCAAATGTTTTCGAATAGACATCATTTATACCATCAATATTATACGTTATTGTAAACTTCCTTATTATACCGTTTTGTTCTTGTTGTGGTAGCGACCATTCGAATATTATCTCGCTTGGATGTATATCGATCGGTTCAAATTTAACAACTTTACCAGGTATCGATTCTTTTGTTGTAAATATCGCCGATACCGGTAATGATCGACGTAAAATACTCGATTCGGTACCGCTACGTACAATTACCGTAAACGTATAATTACGATGCGGCTTCAAATCGTTTATCGTAATCGAATTATGTAATGTTAAATTCTGTATTAGAACATTCTCCGATGTTAAATATTGAACTTCGAAAGCGTTATATTCACCACGTGGCGATGCCCACATTAACGTCACTTCTGTATCCGAAATATAAGTTGAATTGATTCCAGTAATCGGTTCCGGATCTGAAAATAATCAACGTTATAATTAACGTAAAGAATACGGATGATTACGTACATAATCTATCTTGTCGTTGTAGAGGCTGACTGGTTACATTCTGCGATACAGTCCATACGGTAATGTTGTATAAACGTCCTGGTATTAAACCGATAAATGTAACTAAACGATCGGAATCATTTGCCGCTTTCTCTTGATCCGGTATTGTACTTTCCGATAAAGAGAATCGATAAAAATCGAATTTCGAAGATATTTGCGGTGTTGGCGTATAACGTAAACTAATCGAATCAGTTGTTTGTTGATTATTAACTACAACAACCTCCGATTGGATTAAGGGCACTAAAATTGATAGATTTTAATAAAATAAAATTCGAAAATAATCGACAATTTACTTGTACGAGTCCGTAGAATGGTGACATCGCTCTCTAAACCATTCGAAATTGCTTGTATATCGAAAATATATTCAACTCCGGGCATTAAATCGTTGACTAATAATCGTATAGGGGTTGTTTCGTTTTGATTTTGACTAACATTACGTCGATTTATTTGCGATGGTTGTGTTGATTCCCACCAACGTACAATGTAAGTTTCGACACGTCCATCCGGACGTGGCCATTCTAACGTAACGTTATTCGAATCGACTAATGGTGCGATATTCGATACCGGATTCGGACGTACAGTATGATTCAATTGTTGCGGTTCATTACTTTCCAAACCGTAACTGACCGTATTTATTTGTATTGTATAACGTTCACCTGGTGTCATATCGGTAACTTCAGCTTCTGTAATTTGTACAGCCGGTAAACGTATCCATTGTTTATCGCTATCGGTACGATAACGTATCGCATATTCTGTTATTAACGAATCGCTTGGCTGTTGCCATTGGACAATTATCGAATTGGTTGTTGTTTTTTCAATTGTCATATTTTTCGGCGGTCGGGGAAATACCGGCTGGAAATATTCATGCGGTTCACTTTTTATACCGTTCGATATAGCGAATATTTTAATTATATAACCAGCACCTGGATATAAATCCTTCAATATTATATTCGAATCGTAAGTTGTACGGATAATTTTATCTAATGTATCATTTCTGATGCAATGTAATTCGTATTTATCTTGCTTAGAATTAACATCACTTTTCCAACTGATATTTAGACCGTAAATTAACGGACGTAAATCTTCGATTATCGGTGAACTTGGCTGTGTTGAAATATAAAAATAGGTATCATTCGATACCATATCTTTCGATACCGATTGTACGATAATTGAATAATTACGTCCTGGCAATAGTGTATCTAATGTTATTTTTGTTTTATTTGTACGAATCGTATTACTATCGCCGACTGATGTTTCAGCTTCATGATAAGATACTAAATAGCCTTCTTGATAACTATCTGGATTCGATATCCATGATATATTTACAATACCATTTTTACCATCACTATTTGCGTTCAATTTCAATACCGGTAGAGGTTCTAAAATCAATTCAATTAGTCACAAATCTTATGATAATTGACTGAATTATTACTTAAAGTAACATCAGCTGATGTCGGCCATGATGCAACTTTTCCAGAAACCGTTTTAACAGCAACCGTATATGTACGACCGGGTTCTAGATTTTCTTTGAATTCGAAAAAGGTCGGATCTTCTCTTGGTAGGATTATTTGCTGTTTACGGGCCGTTCCAAGGAGGATGTGGTACTTGTCGAATTCGCTAAAATTCCAAAGAAACAATCAAAAATTCCAAAATAATGCAACAACGTTAGTAGCAAATAACAAACGAAACAAAGCGTTAGTAGACAGAAACACTGTGAATTACCTTATGGCCGGATAACGCGATTTAGAAGAGATTCTAGAAATGTATCGATTGTTTTTTGATTTAATTATTATGCAATTAGAAGAGACTTGATTTCCCAACTCTCCTACGTCTTGTGGCCCTTAAATCGTTGATAACTGGGCTTCACGTAGGCTAATTGGGGGAAATCCACTCACCTTCGCCCGTTCGGTTCTTCCCAATTGACAATGAACGATTTCGATGTGATCGAGTTACGATCGAACCATACTTTCGATGGTTTCAATGGTACAGTACGATATTGGGCTGTTGTAGGTGTTGATATTTCATCTTCTGACATTGTTTGTACTGATATATTGTAAGCCCGTCCTGGTACTAAACCTTTGAAGGCTGCCTGAGCCGGTCCTGGCGGTTCACCTTCTTTTTCCACATATAATATGCTGTCGTTAGCGTCAGATGGATCTATCGATACTTTATAATGTGTGTAGATAGCTGCCGGATATGGGGGCTGCCATAACACCAATAACGTTGTCTCATTACGGAACCATACAATGAACTTGCCCGGTGTATTTGGCTCTAAAATTATTCCAATTTGAGATTACAATAAATCATAAAAATCGAATAATCACTAGTGGTAAAATTTCTGGATGTATAAGCAGCACTTTCTTTATTCTCGAATACGGTAAATGCCTGTATCTGATATGTAGCACCCGGTGTTAGATCTTTCATTAAATAAGACGTATTTTCAACATTATCAATCGTTAATGTTTGCGGCTTCGAATCTGGTATATTTATCAATGGATTGATTTTCAATTTGAAACTCGAATAGCTGCCTTGTGACGGTGGACTCCATGATATTATTGCCGTTTTACCGCTGCGGACATTCACTGACAGATTGGACGGCGGATCCGGCACTGGAAACCTCCAAAAAATTAGAAAATATTCGAAATAAATCATTATTGACATTTACCTGTTGTAAAGTTGGCCGTCCACGTTAGAGCGTTGTGCGTTGAATTCGAATAATACAGCCAAAAATCGTATTTGGTGCCAGGTAGGGCTTGAGAAAATTGTATAACATCTCTGATATTTTTTGATGGTATTGTTGTATTCGGCGGTGGGTGGCCGAATGGCGGATAATAATCCAAACGGTAAATTACCCCATCTTGTCCCAAATTACCAGGAATGTGAATCACTAATTCGGCTGAATCAACCAGCTATTCAACAACAAAAAAATACTTGAATTAATCAAACTAATTTGTGAGTAATTTTACATTAAATAGAATTCGCATGTTTTGACACAGATACATTTTTTGGAATCATAGATAAGTCAGTTTTGAATCCGTTGATTGGATGACTCAAAAATTGAATAAATTCATAGATTGGGACGATTTTTATTATTTATTTACAGCCTAAACCCAGTTTGGTAGAATTTCTGTTTTTAATATCTTCTATTCTATGAAATTACACGAATTCAGAAGACAAATCGAAGGTAATTGGGCGCCTCTCAAATTTCACACTTATTTATTTCTAATGAATAAAGACAACCATGATGAAGATTAGATAGATTAGATTACTGTCCTTTTTACCCCCACAAGACAAATCGAGATGGAGAACGATCAATTCCAGTACTTCATCCGTTTATGATTCTACAACTTAAATCCCACAAATTCGAATAGACAGACAAAGATTCGCTGTCTTCGTCGAGCTTGTTTGATTGTTCGAGACAGCAAAGTAGAGACATACAAATTTCACGTTAGTCAAACAAAGAACTATCTGCCTTCGATAAAACTAATAACTTTAAACAATAGAAGGATTTAGGGGATGATTGAAATGTCTGTTATAACTGAAATGTGAATTGGAAAGTATAACGAGTTTTGGACACAGTCTGTGGACAAATTCTTGAATTATTCATAAAATTATTGATTTGTGTTTCGAGCAATTTTAGTAGAAATTATTTATCGCATATAACAAATATCCTGCTTTCGAATTATCGAAAATTTCGATATGATTTCTCCACTAACAATAAACTAATTAATTTTTCACTAATTATTCGATTAATTAGCTAAAATAATAATAATACCCCATAATTTTTAAGAGAGAGTCTAGAAAGTTTGTTATAGAAAGTATTATTAATTATTAATAATTTTATAATAACTAATATTTTTTTATAATTGTAATAAACATTATTGATTTAGTTTATCATAAAGGCGTCTAGACGTTATCCAGACATCGGAAATAACATTAAACAGATCAAACTTCCTCTAAAAAAGCTAGATTTTAATAATAATTCTCAATTTTTTTTTATATCCAAAGACTAGGAATTGTTTAGATGCATATCGATCTTTTTTTGTCCAGAATAATTAAATTATGCATTAATTACTCGATTGAATTGATAATTATTCGAATTTTATGACTTGTGATTACTTTATATGTAATCTGAGAGTTTCAAGGATTGCATTAAAGAAATATTGAATTTTATTATGTTTTCCGGTTGCTATAAAGTCATTGAAAATTGATATTTTATTAATTAGAAATTAAATTCTTCTAATTTTATATTCATTTCTTGACCTATTAAAATCGAATCAAATAGAATCTTGTTAATTTATAAAAATTTATTATCATATTCGAATTATTATTAATTTGATAATTGAATAATCAACAAAATTGTTGATGATCAAGCAATTTATATTCGAGAATTCATAATTATTTACTTGGAAACTAAAATGAATTTCAACAATATTCCTGGTCAATGTCAAAATTATTATAAAATTGAATTTAATTACAAATGCAATTATTTTCCAGTTATTTGTTTAAAATTCATTAATTCCTATTATCAATTTTTGTTTACTGAAAACTATAAAAAAATATAAGCAATTCTAAAAATAATTTTCTATTATATTTTAAATATGGATTGTTCCTCAAATTGATCTCGAACTTCGTTTATTTTGTAGACAAGACTGATTATGATTATAAATGACCTATAAAAATTCAATTTATATGCGAAAAGGTGCGTCACCTAAGAAGCTATCTTTGCGAAACAATGAAACGGTAAAAAAACAAAAACGATTACAATCTTCTATCT
>JAZBGZ010000547.1:15572-37419 GCA_037414795.1 Stenodera caucasica | reverse complement strand
GAAAAAAAACCTAAAATAAGAAGAGGGGGAGGGGTGATAACAGTTGGTAGAACTGATATCACAATTTATAGATATGGAATAATGGAATTCAATTCAAATTGAAGTTCTATTAAGTGATGATTATTGAATATACGAATAGTTCAGTTTGTGGTTAAGTCGACTTAAATACTTAATTCATTTCGTAGACTCAGTATGGATGGTAGACAATGGAAGATTCATGTGATTAGTGGCTGTCGGAATCGAATATAGTCTTATGTCTCTCTTTATAGAAAAGTTATCTTGTTCAAATGTGTCTCTGAGCAAAATTGCAGATTGTCTTGAGAAAGTGAGGCATTTTTGCTTCTTTTTGGGTCTTCTGACTCTATTTGTGAAAAATCCATGAGTCTTAAGAGCTCTTGTAAATCGATTATGGACGAGATTTTCTAAGTTTTTTCTGCAAAATTTTCAGGTTTCAAGCAAAATCTCAAACTGTCCTGAAAATGAGTCATTTCTGCATCTTCCTAGATTTTTTGACTGTGTGAGACATTTATTTGAATCGCAGGAGCTCTTGTTGAGATCTTTTGGCAAAATTCACAGTACTTATCAAGTTTTTCCAGGACAATTCTCTGATTTTAGGTCTTCTGGATGTTCGTGGGACTTCCAATAAAGTTTCAGGAGCTCTTGCCAAAAAAAACTTGAGCAGGATCTGAGACTTTTTCGCAATTTTCACAATTATAGCAAAATTTTCCGATTGTTTCAAGTAGGTTTTGGATTTCTGCTGGTTTCAAGGTCTATCGACTCAGTTTTTTGAGTCATCGATAAAGTCTCAGGAGCTATTCGGAAAGATTTTTGATGAAAGTTCCAAGTCTTTATGACTCAAAGTTGCTCAGACTCCATCTGTTGAGGATCAATACTCATTTTTGTAACTCTATTAGAATTTCCCGCCAAATTCCATAAATCTCTCGAAACAAATTCCACTTTTATCGATGTTGTTCCCGGTTTGATGAGCTACAATTGACAAAATCTATGGTTTTAGATTCAATTACAGTTGTAATTGGATTAAAAGTAGCACAACTTTGCTTCTAATATTACTACAATTGACATCATCCCCCTTAAGAATTCAACCCTTTAGTTTATCTTATTTTCAACCCTCAAGTGAATACTTTTTTTAAAAAAAATCGAACTTTAGCCTTTATACAATGTAATAAAATAGTATCTAAATTCTTTCCTTAGAATATCTTTTGTAAAGTTACTTATTTCAAGTTTTTTTTTATATATCGAAATGATCGAAAAACGATCAATATAAGTCAGCGGTACTCAATAGAAAAGCGAAATCTATGCACAAAGAGAATATCCAACAATAAAAGATCAAACTTGACTAGAATATGAAAATATCGATTTTGTTAAGGATCATAAATGGAAAACAACCTATAATAGAGGATTATCGTAAAAAACTTTTGTTAGTCACTGATTAATAGCGTGTATATGTAAAACTTGTCCGACCATTGGCTAGTAAAGCCCAATATCAAAGGCGGATTAAAGTCAACTCAACTCACCCTTAATTCAAAAATAACTTTCAGATACAACCCCTCACTAGAAAATGATAATAAATACTGACAACTTTTATTTTCACAACCCCTTCTTCAAATCTTTATCTATATCGATATATCAATATGGTAGAAAAGGACGTTACAACCAAATCGGGCAATTTCATCTAATTGAAAACAAATCCGATGAGATGGTACAATCGAATCTGATCGATTCTGATGATTGCGCATTTTCCGATTGTACAATCAAATTGGTGTGTGTTCAAATACCATTAGTTCTATTCACTATTTAATCTCGATTAAATATTTTATTGTAATTGGTCGAATTGTTCTGGATTGTGATAAGATATTCTACAGAGAACTTCATATAGAATTCTAGAAATGTTCAGCTATATATTTTAGGTTATGTTCGAAATTAAAGGTTTGACTCTACAAACTCTAGAATTGAACTTAGTAGAGATCGTATTTCGTTTGTTAAAATTATATCTCTAGATTTGTTGGTTTTTTTTTTGTTTTAAAATATTGAAAGTCAGAACCGGATTTTATAATTTTAAGCTCGTTTTATAACACACATCGATTCGATATTTATTTACGATCAATGACAGATGTCAAAAATACAATGCGTCTCTAAGTTGTAAAATGGGCTTTAGTTAGTTTTGGTGGAGAATGATTTCGATCATACGATTTGATTGAATCGAGTCGAAATCGGATCGTAAATGGATATTACGATGGATTTATAATTGAATTGAATAAATAATGAACCATTACAATTCAACTACTGAAACCATTATTAATTCTGTAGAAAGTCATTAACTAAGCAAATTGAGTTCCTTTAGGCCTATCAAATATCACTATTATTATTATTATTATTATTATTATTGATATATTATATACTGTATGTACTATACATATATTTATGTATATTATGTTTTTATAGGTAGTCGACTAGATGGGGTTCTATTGTTAATTCGATTTGAATTGATTAGTTTAGTTGTGAGATTCAATAATTATACTTCATTCACATTAGGAGGTATTTGGGCGGGATTTAAGTCTGTCATCGCTCCGCCTTTATAAAAAGTCATGTGTAACATTGGATATTGGATTAATGTCTCCGCCCACCGATTAGTTTATAGTCAAATCAAGTCAAATCATACGATGTACTTCTCGAAATGAATACGTCCTAATTTTCGTAGAATAATAATCAGCTTTTTTATATTATTCGATTATAATTATTATTATTATGGGCAAAATATATTTTAATGATGTTGGAATTGATGGTGGGAAATGAGTAGAGATGGGTGAATTGGAAAAATAAATTAGAATCTAGTCAACTTTTAATGGTATTCCAGTTGATTTAAATTCCAACTAAAAACATTGATTTCACAGTTGACTTGATTCAGACTCAATTTCCATTGGTTAAATGATTCAAAATGTTATATTTGTTTGTTGTTGTTGTTTTTTCTTCACTTTGATTTTCGTTTTTTGTTTTTTTTTGTTGCTATTGTTTTGTTTTATCACATTTCAACAAAACTATTTCGTTTTTCAACGCAATCATTGATAGTGTTTTTGTGGTGATTCACTTTTGTTTTTGTAGTTATTTTTCTTTTTATGTTGGTATCAATCACAAATGATTCGTATTAAATTTTTGAATTGAATTCAAATTCATGATAGCGATCCAATTAGATCGGTACGATACGTCATTGATGATGGCGCCACGTCATCAGAGCAGCTCGAGAATTTGTGGTTATGATTGATCGAGTAGGTGGCGCTAGTGTTGCATCATCTAAACTTATGATTAATTGTAGCGCATAACAGACAGGAATTCGCAATTTTATCGGAATTTCAGTAAACTTAAGTCGAAATCAAATAACAAAAAACAAAACAACAACAACAACTAACAAAAAAGTATCGAACATTCTCAAACCACATCGATCAAGTTGACTTTGATCTTTGAACTGATCGATCATTATTTATTGGAAATTTTAAGTAATTTAATGACGTCAATCTTGAAAAGTTGATTTTTATGTGATGATAACCGTAGGGCCTTAGAATTCGAACTAGACAATAGATGGAGTTGTTGTTGTTGTTAGTCTATTGACCACATTCATCCCTTATTGGCCATCTTCAACAATTTTATCAGTCCTATTCAACTATAGCTATCTCTCTCGTTCACTAATCAACCCTTTGGACATTATCTCGACTAGTCCTCATTGTATGTTGAGGATATTGGAGTAGTTCTCTGAATATAGAAGTAAAACTATCACTAAATCTAGTAGGATATAGGATTAACAAAAGTACTATCATGAAAATTGAAAAATTACTCTATGTCAACTAGATTAATATATCGGAAAATTTATGTCACATCGACTGTAAATTAATGATAATAATGTCAAATGTACAGAATTTTCCTCAAACAAGAAAATTTCTATTTTTTGCTAACAAATAGTGATAGTTGCTTAGTTCCTGTTTGTGTGAAAAGCACGAAAACCACCAAACCCCCTCTACTTTTCGAAAATACCGGAATACCGGAAACTGACAACAAAGCAACAACCGGAAATAGGAAATGTATAATTGTCGACGACTATCTAGATGACTTCCCAGTCTCATTTCATTTTCTCTCCTTTCCACACACATACACACAAACACATACATGTACCTGTATAACGAAATTGTATTATAGTTGGTGTGATGTTAAAGGTGAAAGGTGGAAATTGTTGTTGTTCAACTAGAATAAGATTAGACCGCAATTCAACAACAAAAACCACAAATATTTAATGTTGAATTTTCCAAAAGTTTTATCGTTAGAGGCCATCTTTCAAATATACCAGTTATTTGGGGGTCTTTTTTTGGAGGGAATTGCACCATAAACAACAAGCTCGATCATTATTATTTTTAGTGATAATTAATTACGACCTTGATGTAAATATGTTCAGGTACTGGTGACCTCAATGGATAAGAATTGTGAAAATTTGGAAATTTAACAGGTCAACTAAATATTACAATTCATCACAATTCTATCAATAAACAAGTTCAGCAATTAGATCTACTAATTATTAATTATGTCTTAATTACGTGTTAGAAAAAATTGTTTTGATGAATTGAATTGATCATTAGAATTAATTGATTGAAATTGTAATTATTGCATTAACATATTGATTAAATTGTAATTACTGATAGAATCAATTGTAATGATGATCAGAGGTAATCTGACTTGAGAAAATCGGAAAATTAAAATATTGAAGAGTGATTTTTTGGGAAATTTTCTGAAACAATTTGGATCACCTTCTATTACATGCATCATTCATAAGGCTATCACGTGATTATTGCTATAAAAATAGCAATCAAGGATGGCGAACAGTCATTATTATCAAAACATACAAAAGTTGACGGTTTTGTTTTTGTATCAACGAAAATAATGAAAAATTCAAATATACTTTTCCCATTTGTTGACGATAATCGACAAGAAATCTTGAAAACTTATAATCGTGATGAAAAATCTGTTTTGATCGATATTGAAATGATGCGTGATTGGCTCAAAACTCAACCTCATCTACCAGAGATTCCAGGTAAATTCTTAGAATTTTCTCATCAAAAAATTTGATCTAATTCGATATAATTTCCGAATTTATTCCGAAATTAAGATGATCGAAGGATTGAAATTTTCTTGGCTTTAAATAAATTCAGTATAGAGAGGACTAAACAAAAGATCGATATGTATTATACGATGCGTAGTTTATTGCCGGAATTCTATCCGAATCCAAAATTGCCGGAAATGCAAGAAATCATGAAAACAATGTAAGATCGAAAAAAAATCACAAATTGATCATATTTTTTTAATCACCGATTTTCCAGTTATTGGGCTCCAATGCCTAAATTGACATCTGATTTGTATCGTATCTTGATTTTCAAATTGAACGATCCGAATGTCAATCGTTTCGATCCGATCGCATACCTAGCGTACACTTTAAATTTAGCTGAAATACGTCTGATGGAAGATTATATGTTAGGTGATATTTACGTTATTGATCTTGAGAAGTCGACAATTGGCCATTTGAAGAAATTTACACCAAGTATAGTAGCGAAATTTCTAGCAGTTCTTGAAGTATATTTGACGATAAATTGGACAAATTCGAGAAATTTTCTAAATTTTCTTTAAACTATTCCAGAAAGTCTATTCGAGCCGTTTCAAAGCTCTCCATCTCATCAATGCACCTTCAACTGTCGATTTCCTAGTTTCAGTATTCAAAAGTGTAGCAAAACCGAAAATAGCAGCACGTGTGAGTTGTTTTACGAACGTTTCAATTATTAGAATTGTAGACGTGGTTATAATTTTTGGTTATGTTACAGTTATATGTCCATCAACAAATGGACACTTTCTACGAAATGGTCCCGAAACAATTGATGCCCAAAGATTATGGCGGTGATCAATTATCATTGGCCGAAGTACACGGTAAGTCTCAATATTTCAAATTCTGAACATATCACGAATTATAGGAGACTCCACCAGTGTAGCTCCAAATCTGAACGATTCATAGTTGTGAGTTTTGTTTCAATTTCAGAGTTGTATCGTTTGAAATTTATTGAACATCAAGAACGATTTGATTTATTAGACACGTTAAAAGTTGATGAGTCTGTGCGACCTGAAAAATTGGAAAACGACGACTTGTTGGGATTTCATGGTAATTTTAGGAAATTAGACGTCGATTGAATAATCAACCAAAAAAATTTCATGTCATTAATTTGATTTTAAGTTGAAAATAAAAATTTAGCAATTATTCCACTTTTATGATTATTCCAAATAAATTCATTGCGACTTTCTTGAAAATCTGCGATTCTAAAACAATCAACTATCATGTCATCGTGGTGGATTTGCGGTAAACGTTGTAATGTTGTCAGTTAAGTTGAAATGATGGAATCAGAATAGAAAACATGAATGGAAATCTCGACGAAATACTAAAAAAAAACACAAAATTTCTGATGAAATTTCGTAGATCTAACGCGTTTTTGTTCCGAATTGGAATGAAATCCATCATGTTGGTCAAAATGAGCCAACTTACATCACGAAAATACTCCAAAATTGTCAAAAATTTCAAATAAATCAACAAAACTCGATCCAGAACTACTATGAATGATGTTAAAAACAGCTGTAGACTATAGTTTTGGATAATTATACGAAATTTGCCGACAAATATCGAGTCTATGCGATATAGCCGATGATTTAGTCGAGTTAGAGGTGGGTGCTCCGCGTTAGAGATCCGAATAAACGAAGAAAATCGGAATTATAAAGTGTTTTTTGGAATAGTTGTGAATTTGTGTGGTTTTGATTCGAGACGATGTAGATGATGATAGAGGTGAGTTAGAGATGGTAGTTTTGTGCAAATAGTTGTGAATTTGTGTAGTTTTGATTCGAGAAGATAAAGATGATGATACAGGTGAGTTAGAGATGAGAGTTTTGTGCAGAAATCAAAGATTAACAAGCGATATGTGGTCCTTAGCTTGTTTTCGAAGTGATCAAATCGAGTGTTAAAGATAGTTGAGATAGAGATGGGAGTCAACTACAGCATTCCGCGTCAACCAACAATTGAAAAATCCTAAACTATTACGAATGATGTGAAAATAAAAGTTTTCTGTAGTGTACATCCATTTTTCTTCTACTATGACTCAAAATTATTGAGACAAGGTTATCTGAGTATTGAAGATAAGAGCAAAAATCAGACCAGTACCGAAAAACAAAGACCTGTTATGATCAAATTCAATCGAACTGGATCGAACAAGGCCACGACTCAATCTTCAACTAACATTTCGCAAAATCAACACAAAAAACCAAATCAGGAACGAAAAAAAACTCGCGAATTGATAAAACTTGAAATAATGGAAATAAGGCGAATGCAGAAAAAATTGCTCGAAAAAAATTTACGTCATCACAACGAATTAAAACTAAAAATCACCTTTAATCACAAACTCTATTAATTAGACTATCACGTGATTAATTTGATAAAAACAACAATCAAGGATAGTGAGCAATCAGTACAGTTGACGTTATCGTGTTATTGATTTAGTGGAGAAAAAGAGAAAATAATGGAAAAATCAAACATACTTTTTCCATCATTTAAAGATAATCGACAACAAATCTTGAAAATTTATGATCGTAATGAAAAATCTGTTTTGATCGATATTAAAACAATACGTGATTGGCTCAAAATTCAACCACATCTGCCAGAGATACCAGGTATATTCTAGAAATTTTGCCCATCAAGCTTAATTGATCCGAAATTTTTCCGTACATAAATCAGATGATGGAAGAATTGAAAAGTTTTTGATTTTCAATAAATTCCGTATCGAGAGAACCAAACAAAAAATTGATATGTATTATACAATGCGTCATGTATTACCGGAACTCTATCGCAATCCGAAATTGTCGGAAATGCAAGAAATTATAAAAACAGTGTAAGATCAAAGCCAAATCACATCTCGAAATGATCATTTAATTCCGCCAATTTTTCAGTTATTACATCCCATTGCCCAAATTGACATCTGATTTCTATAGAATTATGATTTTCAAATTGATCGATCCGGATGTCAATCGTTTCGATCCGATTGTATGTCAATCGCACGTTTCAAATATCGCTGAAATACGTCTGATGGAAGATTATCCGTTAGGTGATATTTTCGTTGTTGACCTTGACAATTTCACAATTGGACATGTAATGAAATATACACCAACTATAATCACGAAATCTCTGACAATTCTTGAAGTATTGATTCAACAACAAATTCGAGGAAATTTCCAAATTATTTTTCCGAAATTTTTCCAGAAAGTCTATTCCAACCGTTTCAAGAGTTTTCATATTATCAATGCACCTGCATTTGCCGATTATGGAGTTGCAATATTCAAAAATGTAGCAAAACCAAAAATAGCAGCACGTGTGAGTTTTTTTTTGAATTATAAGAATTGTAGACGTGGCAATAATTTTTGGTTATGTTACAGTTATATGTCCATCAACAAATGGACACTTTCTACGAAATGGTCTCAAAACACTTGATGCCCAAAGATTATGGCGGTGATCAACTGTCATTAGCCGAATTAAACGGTGAGTGTCTCACTAAACATATCACTAATCACAGGAAGTTTCACCTATGTAGCTTCAAATCTGAACGATTCATAGTTATGAGTTTTGTTTAAATTTCAGAGTTGTATCGTTTGAAATTGATTGAATATCAAGAACGTTTCGATCTATTAGACACGTTAAAAGTTGATGAGTCTTTGCGACCTGAAAAACTGGAAAACGATGAATTATTAGGATTTCATGGTAATTTCAGGAAATTGGACGTCGATTGAATAAAATCCATGTCATTAATTTGATTTCAAGTTAAAAATAAATATTTAACAATATTTACACTTTTATGATTATACCAAATAAATTCCGTAAGACTTCCTGAAACTACAACTAGCACGTCATTGATGTGGTGAATTTGTGAACTTGTCAGTTGAGTTGAAATGGTAGAATTCGACTAGAAAACATGAATGGAATGTGGAAAATCCAGTGAATCTCAACGAAATATCAACATTATTAAATCGAGCTGTATACTGAAGACAAGCATGGAAAAAAAAATTTATGAAAAGTTCAGTAAAAATACGTGATTTTAATGAAATTTTTCAAATTTGTATGATTTAATGAGGTGTTTATGTCAAATTTGACTGAAATTGTGTCTTTGATCGAAGTGAAACTATTAACATAATGCAAAAATTTCAAATTTTAGATGAAAATCCAATAAATTGACAATCATAAAATCAGAACTACTATGAATATTGCCAAAAACAGTAGAAGACTTAAGTTTTAGCATTATTCTTCGGACTTTTTCGACGAAGATCGATTCTACGAGATACGAGGTGGGTGTTTCGTATAATAATCCGAATAAACAAATGAATTGAACCCGGAAAATTTCATGTCATTGATTTAACAATCTGCAAAATTACAATAAAAAAACAAATACGAAATTCAGAACAACTATGAATGATACTAAAATCAGCTGTAGACCGTAATTTCGGCCTTTTCCCGTTGAATTTACCATCAATTCGATTCTATAAGATACAGACAGTAAACCTATCGAGATTAGAGGTGGGTCCTCATTGTAGAAATTCACGAAAACGAAAAAACAACGAAATTCTGAAGTACTATGAATCAAGTAAAAACAGCCGCAGACTTTTTTTTTGAATGTATCTGACAAGCCTACAGACAAATATCGATTCTCAAAGATCCAGATGATGATATTGTTGAAATAGAGATGGGACTTTTATGTAATCGATCAAATAAACAAATGATTCGAAACTTCGATATTATAAGTAATGTGAATATAATTATAGATAATACAATATTATCGATTCTAGATTCAAATATTCATATGAATTAGAGATGGGAGTTTTGTGGATCAATACAAAATCCGGAATTATTAAGTCATATGTTAAAATAACCTCTAACAATCTTATTATCCGTTCTTGACCTAATTAAATGACGAATATCGATCGGAGAAGATGTGGATGATGATTTAGTTGTGATAGAGATGGGATTGTCGTACAGAAATCCAAGTTAACTAACAATACGAGATTCTGAACTACTATGTATAAAATCAAAATAACCACAAATCACCTTGACAACCGTTTTCGGCTCAATTATGTGACGACTATCGATTCTTGGAGATGCAGATAGAGATGGGTATCCATATCTAAATCAACAAGCGATAAAAATTCGAAACTTATATGTAGGATGCACCAAATTTGAGAGATTTAGAGATGGGGATTTCTTGTAGAAGACATAACTATTTATTTATAAGTTTTCGAATAAATTCTTGACAATAATCTGAAATTTCACAGATATTTCTTTGTCTCTCTCTCTCTTGGGATATCTTTATTAAGTGGAATCCTTGAAATTTTCAATCTTCTCCCTTTATCATCCCCCAATTAATCTTCTACAGGATAATCAAAGAAACTCGAACAAATCGGATAAAAGGATCAAAACAAATAAGAATCAATCCATCTCTCTTCTACAACAATCAATCATCATTATGATCAAATATCATCGTGATAATCATCGAGATGGAAAAAAAAATTATGCGAATTATTGACCCAAAACTAGAAACATAAATCATCAATTATTTTATTAACAATAAATAATCCATTTCGATTTTCCTATAAATAGAGAAAAGGAGCATTTTATTGGAAAATAATTATCGTGTTCTCTTCCTTTCCCACAGAATTTTGTCAACTAAACCGGAA
Source organism: Stenodera caucasica (assembly GCA_037414795.1). Classification (NCBI taxonomy): domain Eukaryota; kingdom Metazoa; phylum Arthropoda; class Insecta; order Coleoptera; family Meloidae; genus Stenodera; species Stenodera caucasica. The sequence goes on along the minus strand of JAZBGZ010000547.1, from coordinate 26,619 downwards.
ATAAGATTATCTAAAATTTAAAAAATTCACTACACAATCATTGAATTTCCGGTAATGATCATTGATAATAATGATGTGTATTCTTATAGCTTATCTACCAGAACCAGTGCTACCAATTGCTAATTTTATTTTTTTTCCAAATCCTCTTTCCCCATCTCTATCTCATTCTATTGCATTGTATTTGGAATGGAAACGACTAAAATTTATTGGATGCTGAGATTTTCGTTAGTTTCTCGAATTCAGATCACTAGATACGTGAAATTTTCGGTTATTAAATCCAGAGTTGGAGTCAATTTTTTTTTTCATTCAACTACCACTATTATTATTATTATTATTTGTATGTGGAAATAAACGATTTCGAGACTAGAATAACTGAACTTGACAACAGATTTTAGTTGGGATTTATGAGGCGTGAAACGAAACAGTCCTACCGGATTAATATATAGTTACATACTGTATAAAATCAACTATTTGGAGGTGTATAGAATTTTTTTCGAGTACTCATCGAAAATCCCATCTCTAACTGTAATATGGTTGTGAATTGAGAAGTTCGCATTAGGGACCCATTGCAATTGATTGAAAAAAAATTGAATTAATAGAATTTTTCGTATTCAATATAATTTTATGATTCTTGTACATATTTGAATTTTTTTTTTGTCTCGTTTCTATCGGTGTTCTATCTTTTTTCATCTCGTTGATTTCTCGACAATTATTGGAAAAATAAACGGATTCGATCGAAGACGATTCAATTTGAATACAGGAAGAAGAAGAAGCAGAAATATATAGATATAAAAACAAATATAAATATATTTGCTATAATAATAAAATTTTATTGGAGTCGAGATCAAATGACTTCGATAGCATTTGTTCAAATATCACAACGACTATCGTTATATTCTTGGTCGTGTACACTTTAAATAGAGAGAAAAATTGTTGAATATTGGCAGACATAGCAATTTTGACGACAATCAAATATTTGCAAATCGAAAGAAGTTGACAAAAAACAAAAAATTATTATCGATTTCTGACTTGCATCTGTGATTTGTCATTAATGACATAATTGACCTTGAGAATTGTAAAAAGGCGGGGCCGACTTGAAACAATTTCAAAACTAGAAACCACGCCCCTTTCGTTGCCCTATCCGGTAAATGGTAATCGAAATTGTCATTTAACTAGAAATTGAATCACAAAACTATCCAATCGAAAACTTGCCACGTATACAATTGACCTTGACCAAACCTTGATCTTGAATTAGTGACGATAGAGATGTGATTGAGCGAATTGAGAAGTCTGCTGACGTGGCAATTGATATTTGATTTTGTTTCTATCGGTAACTCTCTTTTACTCGTTAACTCGATCTCTGTCTATCAAATTCACACTAATACTCTCACACACACACACACACACACACACACACACACACACACACACAAACGTGTTATGTTTGTTTTGAATACCACTGGATCTTGTTTGAGCAGCTGTAGCACACCTTTCGATAATCTGTTTATTCACTGTACAACTTACAAATTATAATATGTCGATTTAACTATTCGAATAAGGAGTTTGAATCGAACTTCAACAAGTAAACTCATAATCTAAGACAAGATAATCCCATCTTTACTCATAAATTATTTAGAATTGTTGTATTTTGTGTTGTTGGAAAGTTTCAAGTGTGGCCAACATATGAACATTTCCTTAATTAATTCATGTTATTTTTGTGTCTTAAATAGTGAATATTATGTTGTGGAATTCCTATTTGACTTAAATCACATTGAATAGGAGTCAAATATAGAAATATTGAAAGGAAATCATCAATAAATCACATTAACATGTCACTATCATCGATATTATTCCCTATGTGAATTGAAATTTTCTCGAATTTGCACTTTTCACCCTCTATAAAAATACAACTTTAGAAAACGAATAAAACATAAAAGAACGAAAGACGAACAAAAAAACCACCATTATTTGAGGGTGAATAATGTTTGAATTAACAAAAGTGCCATCTGTTTTTACTTAAATTTAACTAATTACTGAAAAGTTTGAAGTACGAATTGACAAAAACACACTAAAACAGGTGTGCCAACTGTAATTAATATAAGTACGAATATTAGAATTAGATTTTCTGGGTAATATGATTTTTTTTTTTCGTCTTTTGTCTTTTATTATAGAAAGTTTGTTATTTAAATCAACTTAATTCTGTTGAAATTCCAATAATTTTCAATTAAAATCTCGACAATGTTGATAAAAGATTGGTTCAAGTTTGTTGGAAGATTTGCGGTATAAAAACCAATTGGGGTAAATTGAAAAGTTTAAAACCCTTCTATAATCACAATATTTTTTCTGTTTAAAAGCTCCAATTATATAATAGCTTTATTGCATCATCATTTCGAACTACTATGAATGAGATTTTTTCGACTAGAAAATGAAACTATTTTAATTTATAGGGGTTGATATACAAGAATCAAACAATTAGGGTGTTTCTACTACAATAGTTTATTGGTGAACTGAATATAACACCCCTTAATCTCGAAATTTGTTCAACTATCATTTAGAACTACTATGAATGGAATTGATTTCGAGTTTTTCTAGTGGTAACCGAATCTATTGATTTTCAAGGGGTTGTTGTAAGACAATCGAGTGAATAGGGTGAGAATTCGAGATTACAACATCCCTTAATCGTGTAAGTCATAGAATTATTATTCAGAAGTACGATGAATGGAGCTATTTGGGCTAGAAAGTGAGTCTATCGATTTTTATATAGAAAATCGATCGAATAGGGTAGTTTCACAACAATATATTGTTGGTAACATAAATAAAACAACCCTTAAATTCGACATTAGTCGAATTATCAGTTAGAACTACTATAAATAGGGGATGATTGTGATTTTTTTTTGCTTGAAACCGAATCTATTGATTCTCAAAGGGATTGTTGTGCGACAATCAAACGAATAGGATAAGAGGGTGAGATTATAGCAACCCTTAATCGTATAATTTGTAGAATTATCATACAGAACTACTACTAAATGGGATGGATGCTATTTTTTTTTTCCCGCCCCTGTTAGAAAATGAATCTATCGATTCTCAAAGGATTATAACATGAACATCAAGCGAATAGGGTAAAATCAAATGCCACCCCCTATAACAACCACCAACGTGATAAGTAAGTTGAAGCCCGAACTGTTTCTACAGATAACTTTCAAGGTAATTATGTGAGATTATAATAGTCGATTGGGAAACATAAATTAGGGATGTTATTTAATTTACATAAATATATCATCCCTTAATGTGTTAACTATAATTTTATTTTTAGATTATTTGTTAGGTAGGTAGATAGAAAAAAGTCTATCCACAATTTTGATATAAAAATACAGTTGGTAGTACTGTTTTATATGAGTTATAGCGTCAGGGTAGAATAATAGCCGGTCATATTTCAACTTGTATAATTTTTTATGAAACCACCCCCACCCTCTAACACTCACACACACACACACATATTTCGAGATATAGAACGCTATCGGGGACATTTATAATAATAGAGAGACCATGTGACAAATAACTCTTAGTTTTATCTACAAATAAATTAACAACAATCAACGATTTTGTGTTTATAAAGGGATGAACTTGAGGGTTGGGGATGAAAAACAAAACAAACCAAAAAAAAGCCGGGTTGTACGTGTCTGGACAACAATCAGATGTGATTAACAAACAATAAAATACGTAATCTATTTGGCAATTGTTAGAAAAATAACACACAAAACTCGAAATAAATAGGGTAAATTCGAGACGTTTTAGGGGTTGGTGGTAGGAAAAAAACAAACAAAAAGAACACAAAAAGAAAACAACCGGATAGACTTGAAAGCTATTTATGTTATCCGGAACAGGTAAACGAGGGTAATTTAATCATTACAATATATAGAGAATGAAGTGACTTAGATTTGAAACAAATCACAACTTAACTTAAGTTCAGACTTAAGTTAAATTCGACTAATTTGATCAATTCAAGCGATTTATTCGTTACAATAATGAGAATTAAGCGACCCAATTTCGAATCAATGCTATTTCAGTAATAACCTCAACTACTTTACTCAGTAACTTCATCAATTTTAAGATGACTTAGTTATGTTTAAGTCAATTTTAAGCAACAGTAACCCCAAATTTATTGTTTGATTTGAGATTGATAGCTGAATGTGATGTTTCATTGGAGGTATTTTTTCGATTTTCCTTGAATATTTAATGATTATTACCGAAAAATTCATCCCCACTCTATTTCCTGATTTTCAAGCTTTAAACGGGATTTATTACGTTATAGACAACTTTTAATCAGATCCTTACTTTAAATAGAACGATTTAGAAAAAAATCCGACTCGAAAATCTTGGTAATAGCGCCGGAAATTGTGGGTGTTGTTTTGTAATGGGACAGCCTGTAGTTTAAGGGTTATTGTTAATTTGGGCCGAATTAGTCGGTTTAAAGTCATTTTTTTTTTGTTCAAATTGATGAATTGCCTTCGATTTTGAGTAAATGTTGTTGTTTGGTCAGCTATTCTTTGATTATTTCGATATTTTAACTTTGAAATGTTCGTAAACTTTCTCTACTTCATCATCGGAAACTTTTATAACTTCAATCGTTATAAATTGATTCGAAATCGTTGTTCTTTTTTATGGTCTTTGGACAACAATATGATCGATAGAATTCAGATTGGTTGTTTTTCTGTATTGAATTAGAGATGAGTATTGAATTAAATTTTTTTTTGTTAAAGAATAAAATTAAAATTGACCTCGAGAGATCATTCCACTTATTGTGTACAACATAAAAAATTTAAACCACAAAACTGAAACAATGTCGAAACAGTATAAATCTGTAAAATTGTGTCCCAAGGAAAATAATTATACCATCTAAAAACACTGTTAGAAAAACAATTTTATCACCAAAAAGAAAATTATTACTACAATAAAGTACATACATATCCCTTTATTTATATAATAAAGAAGAAAACTTGAAGTATCTATAAAAAAAAGATGAGAATAAGTTCAGTCATATCTCAAACTAAGGCCCACTTTACAATAACAAGAATCGGATGACATATTGAAATGACAGTTTTCATCATATAAATAAAATTTGCAGAAATATCTAAAGTCTAAAGATAGGACACGATCATCTGTTCAATCTCAACAATTTCGTTTGACAGCTGTCAATTCAACAAATATTCAATAAATATCAAAGATAATGACTTAATCATGAGTCATGAAACAAGATGGCGTCAGTTCATAAAACGTCTTGTTTCTATATTGTGAGGTTATGGTTACAAAATAAATCTTTCTCATTAAATTTCCCTTGTTAAATTGAATAAATTACGTATAATGTTTAATAATACGAAACTACTATTATATTATCACATTCCATCTTAAGTAATACTAACTTTAATATAGACCTGTTGTTGTTGTTGTTGTTGTTGTTGTTGTTGTTGTAATGTCGGCCATTATCTGTCAACGTGCAATGCAGACATGTGAAATATTTGTTGCATAACAAGTTTCAAGTCTCTACTCTACTTAAATGTCTTGAAATAACTCCAAAATTCATTTATTTTATAAACTCAACCATCAAACTTTGACAACATTAAAAACTCAAACCTAACCTCAATTTATCTTGATCTAGATGATATTATTTAATAATTTAAATGAATTGGAGCTGATCGTAGTTTAGGATTTAGATTGGATTTAACTTAATTCTAATTTGACTTTGTTAATTGTACCAAATAACTATATCGATTTAAGTTAATTACGATTAGATATCATATATATAACCTAAATATAGATAGGTTATTTAATCCATAGAGTAATGAAGAGAGAGATAGGAGAAATTTTATTATTAGAAGAATTATATTGAGCTAAAGTGAAATAAATGAGTATAAAGTCTTTGTATGTGTTATAAAAGAGATGGATAGATGGCTAGATGGAGGTCAGTAAGACCTTTGGATTGTCTTTTAAATCAGTCCTAATACCTCTAAAGAGAAGTTATAGGAGCTCTTAGTTTTCTATTTCTACACATTTCTATTGTTCACACTCACACACATATTATATCTATTTGTGTTTGCATATGTGTGTGTGTATGTATGAGTGTGTGTATATGTGTGTGGAGAGGAAACTTTCCCAAACTTGTTACATTTGTGGTCATTATTTGTTTCCTTCTCAGTTTCACAGACACAATGGAGAGATCTACAAGATTCGGATTATAGTCGATTCAATTTTGGAGATACATAGTTGCTATGGTGACAACAGTCAATGATTTGTCTATCTTATACTTTATATGAAAATAAAAATGAAATAATTGTGTTTGATTCAATTCTTTCTTTGATCGGAATTTTACTCCTTTGAAAATCCTTCACTGAGATTCCTTCCTCCACTAATTTTAATTACATACTTAAGTTACAAGATTTTGGTTATAGGGTTTTGCAGAGTGAGGACAAAATGGAGGATCACTATCAAACGATTCCTGACCTACACAATTATTAAAGGGGTCATCTAGGCAACCGTTGCTATGATGTAAATAGGCGGGGCTACAATTGATCAAGTCCCGCCTACGTACTTCCGAATTCGAACAGACAATAGTTCAGTATCAATTTTCGTCAAAATCGTCAATTTCATGTGAAGATGATTTCAAATTTATTTGCTTTTAGAAGAAAATCACTTTTGAATATCTATAAACGTCGCACAAAATTCAGACACGTATCAAATTCGATTTCAATCATGACATGAATAGATAAAACAATCGAAAGTTGTTACGTTAATAGTTTTAAAACGGTCCTCATCATTATTATAATCATTATTCGATTTCTTACAGTTCGATTATTATTGTTATTGAATTTTGATGACATCATCAACTATTTCAAATCCTATTGGTTGTTTTAATTGTGAATCCCTAATATTTAGCGGGTGATTTCAAAAATCGATTTGTCCCAAAATAATTTCAATTGTCAATAATTGAGCATAATGGATGGTTTATTGAATTATAATAATTCAATTAGAGATCAAGTACGTAAATTTTATGGTGTTAATCAGAAATTAATTGATGAGAATGTGACAATTTTAAAGAAATGGATCCAACAACAGCCCCATCTACCTCAAAATCAAGGTGACTATTGTTGTTTTCATTGATTTATTTGTTTTTTTAAATCGGAAAATTCAATGGAATTCGATCAAAATTCTAGATGATGACTTTTTGGAACGTCTCCTTTTGAGAAATAAGTTTCGTCTAAATTCTACTAAAGAAAAATTGGAAAATTATTATACATTACGTGGTATTTATCGTGAATTGTATCAGAAATACAATCACAAATTTATACCATCGAAGGAAACCGTGTAAGTTTTTTTTTTTTATTCAATCACTAAATAATCATTTTATAATTAAGAGACACAAAAATGACGATAATAACCAATCAAATAGGTTGGAACAATTGAATATTAATCGATTATAAAACACATCTATTCCATTAGTGATCGAAAATCATATAAAGAGAAAACAATTGTTTGTGAAATTTTGACTAATTCAATTGAACGTGAATAGAAACAACAAAAAAACGTAAATTTGCCAAATCCAACAAAAAAAAAAAACAAGACTCATGAATGCTTGAAATGAAACAAATGATTGAATGGCTAATGTCAAAATATGAACTTTATGACTGAATTTGCTATTGTTTTTTACACATGTGGAGTTTATTCGGTGTTTTTTCTTCTCTCACCATCATTACTTTTGTTGAGTCTGTTATGTTTTGTTTTGGATTTGACAGTAATGGCCACGACCTAATTGTGAAAATTTCAATCACGTCTGAATTTTGAAACCACCGTTTTTTTTTTGCCTCTATTATAATATTAAGTTGATACTTTAGACAAGTTGTTAATTATCATGCAAAAAGCATCAAAATAAGTTGGTTTTTTGTCCAACAGAAATAATGATGAAATTGGGATTTTGAATGAAGACAAATTATTTTTTTCACATAGAGGTCCTGTGAAATCCTGTCAATTGTGGGAGAGAAACGATATAGATTTATGTAATAATTTTATTACTCTGGAACCATTTTCAAGGACTTTGAGGCTCTATTCTCGAAGTTGAAGCCCAAAAAAAACAGCTATTCTCAAGCTTTCACCTTCATCCCTATCACGGTCCAGTGATGAGGATATCTATGATTATCTGGCTTTTGTTCCCTCGCATTTCCTCCTATTTCTCTGCCCTAATTGTTGTTAATATTAGCTCACTTTTTGATACTTCAGCAATGGGCTTGAAACATTATTGAGCTCATCAATTGTAAGAGAGAAACGATATGCATTTTTTTCAAACAATTTTCAGGAACCTTGAGATTCTCTTTTTCTTCTCTTTGTTTTCAAAGTAGAGTCTCAAAAGATCCAACAATTTTTGAGTCTCAATCTTCATCTCTATCTTGATCCAATGATGAGAAAGGATATCTATGACTCTTCCAATTGCAACAAAAGCCATTATTCGGCTTTCGTTTCCAAATTACAATTAATTATATTATCAAATTTGTCATGCTACTAATGAGATTGACAATGCTTCATGATTATGGTATTGGTGAACATGTCATAATCGGCTGTTATGGTATTACACTGGACCATATCAAAAGGATATCACCGACAAAATAAAGCAACGCCATCTCTGTTTATCGGGTAAAACTAGAAACTTGATACTTATTATTCTATAATATATTTGCCCGCCATCTAGTATTTTTAATTGGAACGATTGCATTGATATTTGTCTCAGTTACAAGTAAAAACGCTAGATGGCACTTGATAATTCTTCAATTTTAGAAAATCTATTTTGGACGTTTAAGATCGATTGATATAATCAATCCACCCAAATTTTCAAATATTTTGATGAATTTGATCAAAATAGCTTTACAGGAGAAAATCTATTCTAGAGTAAATTCCATTTTCTTGATATTTTCCATTATTGAATAATCCAATTTTTTGACAATTTCTACTTTAAAAGCCCATAATGATCATAAATCGTTCCACCAATCGTTACCGAAAGAAAATCTACCATCAAATCTCGATGGCGATTTGAAATCATTTTAGGTCAGTCTTTGATCATTTCCGTCGATTTTCGTCCTTTATTGCCCTTCAAAACAATTGAAGATCAATATGAATATCCTCTTATCCGTAAGGCTTAGAAGATTTGACTCAACTCAATGCACTCCAGTATTGGAGATAACTCAAGATTCGATAAATCTTGTTGAACATAAGAACCATGAAATTTTATAAATTTGACAGATCAACTAAATATTTCGTTGAGTCTCAATTCTAATAAGCAAGTTGAGCAATTAAATCTATTAATTATTGATTATATCATAATTAATTAAAAAAAATTATTTTGAAGAATAATGGATCATTAGAAATAATGATCGGAATTGTGATTATTGACTTTATATATTGATCAAATTGCAAATTATTATTCTAATTATTCGTAGAAGAAATTGTAATGATGATAACGGGTCATCTGAATTGCAAAAATCAAAGAATCAAACTATTAGAGAGAACTTTTTCAGTAAATATGTATAAGTTCTAATGAGAGAAAATCTCAATAAATAAACAATACTAGATTCGGAAATACTATGAATGATGCTAAAATCAGCTATGGACTGTAGTTTTTGCCACTTTTTGGGATATTTCCAATTCTTGAAGAGATTGTGGGTGGCTTAGTTCAAATTGAATTATGTGCTTTTTATTGAGATCCAAAAAAGCGGGAAAAATCGAAATTCTAAACTACTATGAGTCAAATGAAAATAGTCGCAGACTCTATTTTGGCCAGTTTCGGCTACAATTTCAGACGGATATCGATTCATAGAGATGTTAATTATGAAATAGTTGAAATAGAGATGAGTATTTTGTGTCATGATCCGAATAACAGATGATTTGAGTTTTTGAGATGATCGATTCGAGAAGAAGCAGATGATGATTCAGATGAGTTAGAGGCATCAAAGTGGACAAAAAGAAAACAAAATAAGAAACGAAAAAGGAAAATATCGAATTGATCGAGCTTAGAATAATTGTAATGAGAAAAACGAGGAATAACGAATAATCGAAAGAAAATTTCTATAAAAATTTTGATCACCTTTTATCACAAACATCATTATTGGGATTATGACGTGATCATTGAAATATAAACAACAATCAAGGATAGCGAGCAATCAGTACTATCGAAAACATTCAAAAAAGTGAAGTTATTGTAACTGGATCAAGCGTCAGAAAGAAAAAATAATGGAAAATTCTAACAGAATTTTCCAGTCTGTTGAAGATCATCGTCAACAAATCTTGAAAATTTATAATCGTGATGAAAAATCTGTTCTGATCGATATCAAAACAATAAGTGATTGGCTCAAAACTCAACCACATCTGCCAGAGATTACAGGTAAATTCTCTGAAAATTTCCCATCAAACTGATCTAATCCGATTTCGTTCCGAATTCAGATGATAGAAGAATTGAATTTTTTTTGATTTTCAATAAATTCCGCATCGAAAGAACCAAACAAAAGATCGATATGTATTATACGATGCGTGGTCTATTGCCGGAATTCTATCATAATCCTAAATCACCGGAAATGCAAGAAATCATGAGAACAATGTAAGGACAAAATCGTCCAAATCACCTTAAAATGATCATTTTTCACTTTGATTCTGCAGTTATTGGACACCAATGCCTCAATTGACATCTGATTTCTATCGAATCTTCATTTTTAAATTGATCGATCCGGATGTCAATCGTTTCGATCCGATTTTATTGCAATCGTATACGTTAAATATCGCTGAAATACGTTTAATGGAAGATTATATGTTAGGTGATATCTACCTTCTGGATTTGACAAATCTAACTATGGGACATTTTATGAAATATACACCAACTGTAATCACGAAATTCCTGACAATTCTTGAAGTAAAATCCAACAATAAATTAATCGATTTCGAAAAAACTTCTATAATTTTTCTTCAAACTATTGCAGAAAGTCTATTCGAATCGTTTCAAAGGTATTCACATCTT